>JAVFBZ010010841.1:0-12042 GCA_032466195.1 Katharina tunicata | reverse complement strand
AATCGCTGTCGCCGGCCTGAACACACGTGGCGAATTTTTCAGCGATTGGAGAATCGCCGCGATCGGGCGATTATATTCGCTCGTGTGTCCCCCGCATAAGCAAAAAAGGTTAAACACGAAGTCCATCGATAAAACTGATATGTTGTTTACTAAAATCGCATTTAAAAGTCGAGATATTGTAACAAAGACAGTTTAAATTCGAAATGAGTGTCACAAACAATATCTCAGCAATACAAAAAAAAAATAAGTTAAACGCGCTAAAATTAAAATAAGCTTAACGAAAATTAATACGAATTTCACTAATATCAAGAAATCTTAAATGAATTTCGTCAAAATTCAAAGTAAAAAACCACAAATAATTTCCACCGCGGTGATAATAAATTTTCACCACGGTGGAAACCAAAAGGTATCATTTGTGTTTTCACTTTTAATTTTTTAGAAATTCATTTTAGTTTTCTTAACATTCATTTTAGTTTTCTCGAAACTCGTTTAGTAAACAACATTTCAGTTTTATCGGTGTGCTTAGGAATCACTACACGATCCATTGAGGTTTTATACGTGTTCAACTTATTAAAATCGACCGATTGTTAAGGAACAAAACATTCAAAAAATTGATGATGAATTGTACGATACTTATAAGCCACTATATGAAAGAGCCTGAACCTGAAATGCCCTGTGCCGCCAGGGCCTAAATAGCGCCCCGAAGCCTGTTCCATAGGTCGAGCGCTCTATTGAAATACACTGCTTGCCTGAGCGACCCCGAGCGCTCACTATGAGCTCGCTAGCACTCATCCGAGGTTGTTCGCCAAGCTAGCAAATGCGTTTAGAGATAGGACGTCACAAATTTTCTTTGTTATGGGGGTCCCAATTTTGAAATATTTATCGAGCGATGAGCGAGCACTCCTTTTCGTTCAGAGTCGTTTTTCGCTTGAAAAGTGTCGCATTGCGCTCGTGTAGCTGTTCGGCCTATTGAGCAGGACTCTGGTGGAAACACCTAGAATGCTTCCCACGGACGTAAACAACTCCATTTTAGGGACAAAAAAAAAATGAAAAAATTAACTTTCGAAAGTTGAACATGCTTCTATTTATTTACCAAAAAAAATGGAACTGGACCATAATGCTTAGTATTTGTCAGCTTCGTCTTCGCCTTCATCTTGTGCGGAGTCGACGCCGACTTCTTTGTAATCCTTCTCCAGGGCAGCCAGATCCTCCCGAGCCTCGGAGAACTCCCCCTCCTCCATACCCTCTCCAACATACCAGTGAACGAAGGCACGTTTGGTGTACATCAGATCAAACCTGTGGTCCAGACGAGCCCAGGCCTCCGCAATGGCAGTGGTGTTGCTCAACATGCAAAGAGCACGCTGTACCTTGGCTAAATCACCACCAGGAACACCAGTTGGCGGCTGGTAATTGATGCCGACCTTGAAGCCAGTGGGACACCAATCGACGAACTGGATAGTTCTCTTGGTCTTGATGGTGGCAATGGCGGCGTTGACGCCCTTATGAACGACGTCCCCTCGGTACAACATGCAACATGCCATGTATTTACCATGACGTGGGTCACATTTTACCATCTGGTTGGCGGGCTCGAGCTACACCAACCTGAACAGATTGGTCGCACAGATGGTCAGCTCTATCACCGCCTCTCTCCGATTTGACGGTGCTCTCAACGTAGATCTCACGGTGTTCCAAACCAACTTAGTGCCCTACCCACGTATCCATTTCCCTCTGGCCACCTAGGCCCCTGTCATCTCCGCTGAGAAGGCCTACCATGAGTCGCTCTCTGTTGCTGAAATCACTAACGCAACATTCGAACCCGCCAACCAGATGGTAAAATGTGACCCACGTCATGGTAAATACATGGCATGTTGCATGTTGTACCGAGGTGACGTCGTTCCCAAGGACGTCAACGCCGCCATTGCCACCATCAAGACCAAGAGACCTCTAAGGTAAGCGATTGTTTACAAGTCCTTTTCTTATAAGCCACAGACACTACACCCCAACCCAAACACGAACATGATAATAAGGCATTACTTAACCAATGTTAGACATCTTTTGTCCGTATAGAATAAATATCTTCACTTGAACAACACTCAACAATAGAATACATTTTGCCTTTTTACACAAACTTGTTTGGATTCGTGTGGGTTAACACCAAGTCCCAAATTTTACCCAGCCAATTATAAATCGTATACCAAAATCAAGATTTATTATTCGCTGCGAGACGAACATGGATTTTTGTGTTGAAATACACATTTATTCAACCACAGTTCCATTGTTTCGAATGATCATTTATAATTTAGGTTCATAGATCTCTTCATTTGATGTTGTGAGAAAATCATATCTCGGTTTCCAATTAAGTCGGTCTGATGTAACGGCCTCCAGGTATCGTTTGGTTTCTCCCGCTTCCCACGAAAAACGACCAACAAGCTTCCTACCTGATATAACAGGTAACATTAGTCCATAGCGAATAATTTAGGAGTAACAATTCCTCAAATATGCACCTTTAGTCTTGTACAGGGTGTTTGACAAACATACATATCTAATTTTAAATTAAAGAATAAGATACATTGGTATCTAATATAAAAACTGTAAGCATGACGTAAAGAGTACTAAATATGTGAACTGTCTCCTTCTAAATTACGAAACCATAAATTAGAATAAGTAGGTTACTTGCACTTTGTATTTCTAATGGTTACTGTAAATTATTTTTGAACATCAGTTCTGGGCAGATAAATTTACGATCCCTGTGTTTTTCTTACAGCCGGAAAATTAGTTCGCTGAGTAACATGAGCTACAACGGAAAACTAACTGTTTTAGTCAACAAAGCGTTGAATTGAAGTTCAAGCGAGGCCTACGTATAAGTGATTCTAGCAGACAACATGCACAGACTGGATAAGGACCAGTGTTCAAGCCAGTAGAGCAGACATGTTTGCTGTGGGACACACAGACCACCTCCAATGATTTCCAATGGAGGGCCACTGCATCCGTTCGATTTTCATGTAAATATTTAAGACTAGGTGTGAAAACGATCTCTGAAATAAGATTGAAACGTTGTCTTAAAAGAATAAAGCAGTTGTGATCCATTTAGTCGTTATTCCCAACTTCTAAATGTCACTTAAAGAGATTATTTTAAAAGTATTTATGTTACGTTAGTCAGTCTGGTAAAAAGATAAATCAACGCCCAAGATACTATGACAGTTTAAAGGTAAGCTAAGTTTGCACAATAAACTTTTCAAAAACAAAGTTAAACACTTATTACAAACTACTGGTCAATTAATTTGCTCTTGAAAGTGCTGGACAATGAGAAATAATTTTTTGTAAAAACAATTGCATGTAATATATAATTTATCTTTTGCCATAAAATTGCGCTTTTGAGAATTTCCTTTAAATACACTTGCAGGTCATTCAGCTTAATATTATCAAAATCCCAATAGGTTACTTTAGATAAGCTAAATTCTAGATTAGGTTAATTATTAACACCTTTGTTGATAAACATCAATCACATGTACTACCCATTGATGGTTAATACCACAGAGTTATGTTACAGACACATTATTTCTTTAACGGGTGCCTCCTGTGCCATTGTGCTCTCTTATCTTGCGGGCATCAGGAAGCCGATTTGTTGTTGTGTCCTGTTTTTGTCCTGTAAATGAATGATGACGTCTTCTATGTAGCCGACGTTGGTTAGGGTGGTTTCCTTCACCCATTTGGACTTGCGTGCCATGATATAAGTGACTTACTTAAACAAAAAAAACAATCAACCAATCAATCAATCATTATCTCAAAACAAAGAAGGTGACATAGCCAGAAGAATCAAATGCAGTATAATCAGAATGTCCGCTAGCCCTAGCCTATCTTATAAATTACATTAAATTACAGTACAGGTCTTTTCATGTATTACCGATTTAATCTTATATTTGGCACTTATTGTCATTTGAATAAATGCATAGTGTGAGTTTTCCATACTCTGCAACAAAAATCCCTACCACGGCTTTTCTGTTCTTTCTGAGGGGAGAATAAATAAACATCCTAGAGGAGATTAGGGCTCCATCACTGGAGAACTCCCCTCGTCCAGTATACCAAGTGGTTACTATGGGATCTGCACAGTAGATTACAGCTGGGAGAAACGTGTATATAAAGTGTCAATTATGTACTACCTTATTTTTAATATGAGGAAAGTTTTGTGGGATGGTTTTTACGAGGTTTCTTTCTTGTTTTACACCATATACCGGCAACGAAAAGTAATAGTGAAATACTCTTGTGTACGAATTTAAACACCAATCAAACAAACAAACAATCTTTAGGTCTTTCAGGCTCTTTTGTTTGTAATGTAATTATGATATGAAACCCATTATGTTCCTCAGCTATAGCAAGCTCAATCTGGAAAGTGTTCTGCGTCAAATTGTTATTAACCAAATCTTTTAACAATCTCTTGCCTAGAGTAGCCATTCTCGATTTACCTGTCACTGGAGGAACTTTTTTGTCTATTTGATGTACATGTACATAGTAAAATAACCACGAGCAAAGCCTTCAGAACCATTGAGAACCATTCAGAACCATTAAGCTCTACGACATTCTCCAGCTGCCATTTTAGCTAATAAATACTTACTTCACTGATTTCTTTGACTACATTAAACTTGTTATATCTCAAACGAGACCATGAACACTTCATAAGCAATATTTCTGTTGAGTTTATAAGAATCGCAGCATTATATATAACTGAATAACACACTCGTTTTCAGAACTGTCAGCCACCCACAAAAGCTGTAGAAAGCCGCGACACTCTGGTTAGGGAGATTGAGATAAAATATCAAACTGTCAAGATGTACATCTCTGTGTGGAGAGAGAATCCAATAAGGCCTCGTGTGTGTAACTGTAAAATATGCCTGTGAACGAGCTTTGAAGTTGCAAATGGTATTTAAAATTAACAATTTTAAGATTTCTATCACAAACAAAGAAAATACATATTTTCAACAAAAAGAGCAACACAAGTGACTTCACATTGTTTGGTTGTGTAACTGTCACTCATACTAAGATAGAGAATCAAATCATTCTCCATACCGTCGACTCTAAAGTATTGACTGGCCATCTTGTTGTTCACCTAGGAAGAGTTATCCCTCTTTGCTGTTTGTAGCGAGTAAGCTTATATGTGATTAGATGGAACTGTTTCAAAAAAATAAAAAAAATCTGCCTTTTACAGATTTTAAAATAAATCGGCCCTGTGACAAACTTTAATTTTAAATAAATTGGTAGTGGAATTAAGACGATTCAGTCTTCAGGGTACTTTTTGCGGGAACATTACTACGATAAATCAAAGATGGCCTGTCATTACATTAGCACTGGTATTTGTCTCAATCTGGAGAAAGGTACGAGTCTATTTTAGTATGACTGTCACTTTGTAACGTTGGAATACACCACAGTGATATAAGTGAATACCCTTGTGCACGGCACATGACTTATATATTTAGCCATGCAATAAAAAACCTATTTCTGATGATTTGTGCTGGACATTTTTCTCCCTCATTTTTAACCTACAAAGCTTTATCCTGTAGACAAAACTATAAATGTATCATCACCGTAGAATAACTTTGATGGATTGACAACTTCTGATTTTTTTTCGGAACAACGTTTCAGAAGTTGGTTATCCATAATATCTATGTTTTTCTAAGTGTCTCGACTTATATTTTCCTTTTAAAGAAGATATATAACATATTAAACTAGCTAATACATATCAGTGGATATTTCTTTAAATTCTTAGCTCATATGAAATAAATTGAATTCCTTGATTCATTCTGCTGAAGGTGAAGAGTGACAGATGCTGTTGTCACCTAAATATGCGTGTGTTCAGTGGTCTTTTAGTCGATATCCCTGTGTCAGTGTGATAAGTCTTGATAAAAATATATATATTTGTTGTTCTGTTTCTTCATTGGTTTTTAACGTCGTACTTCACCTATGTGACGACTGTTGCCGGTGTATACTGGAAAACCGGGAAGAACCCTCGGTAAAAAACACTCCTCGAACTCCGCTGCCACCGGCAAACTTCCCTTATATACCTTAGGTCTGTAGGAGGAATATAACCTATTCCCGGTCCAACGCTCAATAAAGGAACCACGGCACGGCCCTATATTTTGTTTATTAATTTTACTAAAAATACTTATACGAATATTCAATAATAGTGATTCATATTGTGATATTGTGAATTTTGATTCATTCGCTTGTCTGTATCCTAGGAAACAATTGAACATTTTATTGGTGTACATTTCCAGGTCGACCAAACTCCTGCTCCTATGCAATTAAATATATTTGAGGTAGAACAGGAAAATCAATCGCTATTCTGCGAAGTTGGCGATGAAGGCGTTTCCTGGTGCGGAAATGTAAACATAGGCCTACCCCAATCTACAGAGGTGAAATCCGCCATTAATCTGCTACCAACGTCCGGGACAGCCATGATTCGTGAGGGGAAAGTTTGAACTTTGACGATACTCAGTCCCGGATCAGAATATAGTCCGCCTTTTTTTACTCCCCAAATTTGGTGGATAAAAATAATCCGCATCAGTTTGCTTCGCCCACAGGTAGCGATCTCGCTTTTTTTCACTGTCGCCGCTTGCTCAAGCAAACTGGCAGTGTGCCAAGGGTCCCGCTTGTCTTGCTGGCAGTGGACCAAAGTTACGACTCCAACAAAAGATACACTTTTAGATGCCAGTGTAACCGCAGCTTAAGTCCACTTATGCCGTGTAAACGCAACATAAATCTGATCCGGATTACAGCCGAATCAGTTAAACATAATTTATTACCTATTTTATCATTATGATGCTTTGTTTCAAATTACATGGTATCCCATCATTTCTTGTCTACGTGATAATGTTTACATTGTTGATAGTAAGAATACTGAACTCAATTCCATTGATTATTAGGATCAATAAAAATACGTTTAAACTAACTGCCGACTCTTACCAACCAATTGTTGCCCGTGCAACAGTGGCGTTAGTCAAATTGACCTCAACCATGCCTTTTCATTTCAAAAACATTTCAAGGCGGCAATAAATATATCTAATCGTATTTACGTCTTAATTAAATAGTTATGCCATTATTTCAAATTTTCCCACAACTTTGTCTAGAATGTTAATCCAGAACACTGATATTAAAATATCAGCTCTCCTAATTCGTCACATCTGCAATCGAATAGGCCCTATACATTTTCCCACAACTTTGTCTGGGATGTTAATCCAGAACACTGATAATTCAATCTCAGATCTTCTAATTCGTCACATCTGCAAAAGACACTGTGCCCCACTTTTCTCGTTATTTGTTTCTTCCAAGGGCATGTAGACCAGCGTCCTTCTAGCATGAAAGTCACATACGCACCCAACATTAAGGGTTTTCAACAAATTCTGATTGCCTTGATTTGAAATTTGTTAATAAATTAAAACAATTAACAGAGGCACAACTGTTGACGATGTGTCGAACAGCTTAGATCCTGCTGTGTACTGCTCATAACTTTGCGCATGGAATGGCATTGAATTCATTGAATACAAATGATCACCTAAACACAGCGAAGTTCAACTGTGATTGCTCTTACCATAGTGAAGACATCCGTGATCTGCACACATTTCTAGTTTTATCTAAATATTACCTTCAAATGTGTTTATTGTTTGCGATATTCCGATTGATTGATTGTTTGGTAATTAACGCTCTCAAGGGTATTTCACTTGTATGAAGGCGGTATTTTCCAACACTGCACGGTGACTAACACAACCAAAAAATGTGAAGTCACTTACGTGTTATTGCTGTTGGAAAGATAATCTCTCTCCAGTGCTAAGTATGACAGCACGAATAAAATCTACCCTTATCCAGAGGGCGCGTTATTCCAAAAATCTGGTTCTATATATCATTTTTTGTAGTTCATTTTATTCACTCTTTGCCACTCACGGTGGCACGAGAGGTACAAATGTTACATGATTGATGAAGGAAAAATACAAATTATAAATGTAGAGAAAGGAAATTTAGTTGCCTCCACCGGGATTCCATCTCGGGTCGCCGGCTAGCAGGAGAGGCGCTTTAACCGACTTAGAGAGGCTCCTGGTAGAACGACCGATTTTTTTTATAAATGTAGAGAAAAAAAAATTTTGCTAGCAAAAATATATCAATGTCTATAGTTTATTTAACTTGTTATATTTAGCCTTACTTTTATAATTTTTGTTATGGTGTTAGTGTAAATACTATTATTTCAGATACCTTTGGAATTGCTATTTTATCTTAGGTATTGGGTTTATTTTGAATTAATATTACATTTGTTTCAGAACTACTGTATGTATATGTCATTAAGCTAGAAAACTATTTAATATATATTTATAGTTAGCCTTTTAGCTCAAAGATTTATCTATATTCGTTAAACATATTCTAGTGTACCTATCTCATTTTGAACAGCAGCTTTTTTTCATTTTTCAGCTTAGTTTAAATTTCTGCAATTGTTTGCAATTCCTTCGTCCTCATACCCCTTTGCATATCCTTATCCCATTGAAATGGCTAAGCAACAGAAAAGGCGACAGTTTCATAATAGACCCCCTATGAATCCAAATTAAAAAAAAAAAAAACTTTTCGGAATTTTCCACAGCTGTCAAGGCACTGTTTAAGGTCCTCCAGTGTCTTCATCATATTGGCCACCTAAAGGACATATTCGTGACCAAACGTTCCCTAATTCTATTTCCAAGAAAATTAATGATCTGAACAGTTTCCTGAAACCTGGCAAACGTAATGCTCAGTTTGATAGAGCTGTTGGCCAGGCCAATGGAAATTGGGCATGTAATGTTATACATGAGATGATTGCCTATTACGAATCCTGTCTTGTAAAATTAAAGCACAATTGACTTTTGCCAAGTAATCGAAGAGTCTAGATTTTGACCGTGCTTTTTCTAATTTTATAAAATAGGGCAAACCGAACTTTCAAAATAAACTTTGGAATTCTACCTTGACAACCTTTGAGTCGTTTGTTCGTTCTCTAAAATTCAACCATCCTAGCTCTTCTGTTTTCCCTACTTCTCTGGTTGTTGTCTCCCCTTCTGTTAGCTCAGAGAGAGTATTCTTCGTCGGGGAACAAACTTAAAATGTCTATCACTTGACTTAAAACTGATTCTGAATTCTGTATTCAGTATTCTGTATTGCCTATCATCGAGATGCGCCTGTAGGCTATCCAGAACAAGTCGAGATTCAGGTTTATCTAGAAAGTTATCTCTGAGAATTTATCTAGAACATGAGATTATTTATCGGATTTAAGTAGTCGATATCCCTGTGCCAGTGTGATTACTCTTAATAAAAATATATATGTCAGAACCAGATTATCAGAATAATCCCAAAACAACAAACACATTTATGGTGAATATTTATATTAAAGAGACACTATTTCAGTGTCCCTGTGTCAGTGCTTACGTAGAGAAAGAAACCATTACCGGGATAAAAAAAATTCATCGCTCAACTGTGAGCCTCTGAAACTCAGTCGCCCTGCTAGCCAGATGCCCGTGTTCGAATCCCGGTTGTCTTCTCTACATTTATAAAAATTATATATATATAAAAATTCGCAGTCTTTACTTATACGGAAAGTTGTTGTTATTTGTGATGAGCCTTTATATCTCAGTCAATATACCGAAGAGCCTGCTAGACAGAGGTCACAAGTTCGATTCCCTATGGAACAAACACAAAGTCAACAACCTAAAACACATTCATAAATAGCACATCCATTACAAAATAAGCAATTTATTTCCGCCTAAAATCTTAACATTCAAGTCAGTAAGTTTAACTTAATTTCTAAACGTTTTAAGTATATAAATTATAAACATAATTATCGCGTTAGATTTGTTTCGCGTAAAACATTCACAAAATCTTAAATCATAAGTGTAATAGATGGGTAAACAACAGCCAAAAAACATACAAGCTGAATCAGAAAAAAAATCCCAAAAGTTCAATCAATAAACGGATTTAAAAGTGTCTCTTGGCCAATGTGAGTAAATAAATTTGGTTGTAGCATAAAGGCTTTTGTACCATTTACATTGCGAAAATTATCCAATGCCACATCTTTGGTATACCTCCATGTACAATTTTGCTTTGCAAGATATTTGACCACCTCTCTGCCTCCTGCTTCCGGGTATAAAACGGCAGGCGTACAACATGACACAGTGGGTGTGTAAAGGTAAAAATATCTGGATATACGACGCCATTCTATTACGTTTTGACGTCCAATGACAACACAACCTAGCATTATATACGTCACGAACAGAAGCCATACCCACAGTGCATTGCTAGGTCGAAGATCAATTTTCGTAAATTTTTGATATATTAAAAATAAAATAGTCCCAAACAGTAACCCAGATGATAAAAGTTGAGGTATCCTGTCAAGTTCTGGACTCCAGTATCCTAACAGTCTATCTGGGTGGTAAAACTTGACATATGCCGCAGGTTCTTTTCGCGCCCGACTCCCGCCTGAAGTGTCATCTAAACGGTTTGTTTGAAAATGAAAGTCTATCACATGATTTACCATAAGGATGAGATCAGCCATTGGTAGTGCGTCATCTTCAACAAGCAGAACATGTTTAGCTCCTGCTTCCAGAGTTTGATTCAAGCAATAAACATAGTCGTCTTTTTCTTTGGCATATATATGTGGTACAGAAATTTTACTGTTAAACCTTTGAAAAGTTGGTAACATCGACGAGAGGTTTCTAAATTCCCAATATGTTGCTGGATCTGGATCGACATTACACAGGAATAATTTATAATACTTTAACTGCGCCTGTTTCCGTCTCAACAACTCTAAAAAAGCACCAACGACCTGAGTCAAATACTGTGGCTTAAAATCAATAAACTTGCTGCGATTTCGAGAAATTGTGATTATTGTTATAGCAACAAGTGGTTTATTCAACACAAAAAAGCTTCTCTCTCTGTACCAGTCAAATAACTTTTTGTAGTTTTCAATAGATTCAACAGCTTTGCCATACCTTCCTGTATCTTGCGCTTTAAGAAATTCAATTTCCTGGCGGTTTGATCTGGGTCTGATGTGGTACAAAGAATATCGATGTCTAAACAAGAGTGCTGGGAGAACCAATAAAAATGTGATGAGGAACAGTATTAAAAGGTGCACAGCAGTTGTCTGACATCGCTTTCCATCTTGTTTACATCCAACGCTCAGACGGTCATACAAATTGCAACATCCCCGAATAATCTGACTCATTGACCTGAAGGAACAAAATAACATATCATAGTACACAGGAGATGAGGCATGGTTATTTCCTACACGCTCATACCATGCTGCAAGTCAGTAGCTGGGTTATACTTATAGCCAAGTAATAATTGTACCCTACATGTGGTTGTCTGAATAAGACATAAAACCCCGCCACGTGCCGGATGAATGACCTGGAGTGGACCCAAACAATACATACAGGCACACTGTCAAATAGAGTTTTCGGTAAGTTTTTTTAGCTCACAATTTACAGCCTGATGCACTAAATCAATTGAAAACTGTATTCTGCCGAGCCCTGACCAGGCATGCGAGCTACATCGATATCGTTACAGCAGGCGTTCTCTTACACGATTTGTACGATTTGGGATCTCTTACTTTTAAATAGATCTCAAAACAATGTTTAAAGATGGACATGGAAGACTGACGTGTACACAACACTGCAAACAGTTACATATAAAGGCAGATTGCCCAATGATTCCTCTTCCAAGTCAATCTATGTTTCAATTGCGTTTCAAGTACAAATCCACCCAGGAATCGAACATAAAATATAAGAATGTCCAATGAATTAACATCTAATAGAAATTAAGACGCACACCGTATAAATCATCCAATTGAACAAAGTTAAAAACTAACCATAAATATTTAATTTCAAAGGTGATGCTGACACATGAACGTATTCTATTATGCAATAAAAAACTGGGACAGTCCCCTATTTTAGGTCTTGATACGTCATTGTCAGGTCTCCTTTTTGTCCAGAACTGAATTAGCTGAGGTGGTTTTCCATGCATAACATTCATAACAATACAGGTAAA
>JAVFBZ010010831.1:0-12042 GCA_032466195.1 Katharina tunicata | reverse complement strand
AATCGTATTTTAATTACAATTTAAATGACATCAAGTTATACGTGATGATATATTTGGTAAGGGAGATTACTTCCAGTCACACCCTCGATTTGTGTTTGTTATTCTCAACTTTGAAAGCTTAACCTAAATCACTAAGTAAAAATTATGATTTTTTCCGTGCAGCGATGGTTCACGGCGAACAGGATGTAGCCTATATGGTCACTTTGCGAATGTAATTCAAAGCCGGTGGAATGTCACCGAAACTGAGCACGTTTACAGATCATATTACCATACACGTCTAGACGAATTATTTCCACACGCAAACGCTCCTAAACACTGATAACACTGAGTGGTACGGTTTAGAAAGTGTCATGTTCTTGTTATTTTGATGATCACACCGAGCATTGTGGATACTGAATTCTTACAAATAATCCTAGCATTCCCATATCCATCCTTAACGTTTTCAGCACACTTTTTTTTTTCAGCATAAAACCTCATATTGCGGGAACACTGGATATCTGCTGGTAAACTTGGAAATAAGCTTCGCGGTGTCGTTTGGTTCAGATCTTGACAGGCTGACGATTAAAGCCAATGGCTGTCTTAGGTAGAAAGTACCTTACGCGTATACAATGAATAGCCCTACCACCTTTCCTGTGGTTTTTGTTTCTTTTTCCTCGTAAATAACCAGACTTGTTATAATCCACATTAAATGGTATTATCAAACCAGGAGTCTTGTGACACATATTGACTCCAATCCACAATGGCATAGTGGATTCAGACTTGCTGCAGTCCACATTAAAACTGTTATAAACCACTTTAAGATCTGTAGGCTGCGAATTTCACAAAGAGATTGGTTTAAACCAGTGTCTGGATTCCTAGAATGAATGTCATGTGGAACACTTCAAAACAGACATTCCTTAAGCACTGTTTTTATCATTACAAGCAGCGTCTCCACGGTTTTCTTTATTCTTCGTAGAGTGTGCAGGTCTATTCAAGATGTGGTAGGGCGAACGGACTAACCTGGGTTGATTCAATCGAGGTCGAACTCTTGTTCTGACAAATGTGGTACGACATCCTTTCAAAGAAACAAAAAAAGCCACGTTACCATGCTCTTCGTTGTGGTCAAATTGTTTGTATTTCGAATCACTCGCTGATGTCCGTCTTCGAAATTTGAAAGGATTAGACTTTCCGGAGAAAAGTGACGAATTTCTGCTTTGTATACAACCCATGATAAATTATTCTTGAAACACAAGGAATGAGAACAGCTTGACCTGCTTTCAGAAAATGTTCTCTTCTATCTTACTCCAATAAGCAATCTGCCAGAATAAATCGTCATAAAAACTTTCGAATTATAATGGCGGCCCCACATCGAGACGCGGATCATGACGTCACTTCTTTATTACGCCATTTTACGATAATATGACGCAAATTGTCCACGGTGACGATGTCCAGGGAATCCATTGACGTCACAAAAAAAATCACATAACAGCAACGTCACGTCTCAGACAAGGTCAATCGGCTACACGTCGCGCGATTCTAGTTATTGTGGTTTATGCACTCGAGGTTTCCGAGACAAGTGACCAGACAAAATTTATGCACTCGAGGTTTCCGAGACAAGTGACCAGACAAAATAAGTAAACATTTTTGATCGTAAATGAAGTCCTCCAAGGTTAATCTTCCACAAGGTGATGTCGATCATTTACAAGGAATAGTTCATTACTTTGCCTACAAAGTTTAATGAAATTACCCAAACTGTTGGCTTACGTTATAAAACCCGACGTCAAAATCTGTATTATTGTAATCCTCGTGATGGTTTGATCATTGGATGGATACATTAACTTTATAACGAATTTCTATTTTTTTTTTTTCTGTGTTGTTATGAGAGAAAGAGACAATATTTTGATTACGGAATAGTTAAGTGCCTGCACACAATTTTGCTGTAAAAGTTTTAGAGTTAAAAGCCCCGTATTATTTCTGAAAACTGTTGCACAAAATTGATGTCCTTTATTCATGGTCAACAAATGGGCTTTCGGTCTGCCCAGCAAAAGAAGGGGAGATAATTGGGACAATGGGCTACCAAATGAACCGTGACAGCCCACGTGCGTAGGACTGATTGATGATGGACTACCCCCTTGAGCCAATTTTTCACAACCGTGTAGAATAAATGAAATTAAATGGAAAAAAAATAGCCTCCATTTCCAATTTAAATTGTGAGAAAATCGTTCAACATATCTCAACTTTGATGGTACATTAACATGCTGATAAATGACAACTAGAACTAGAAAAGGTATCCGAGTATTTTTGTCTAGTTCTCTCTTTATAGCAATTTTTCTCAAATTAATTGACATTAAACTGTTAAAATTGGACTTTCTGCATTAAAAGACGA
The DNA here is from genome assembly GCA_032466195.1 of Katharina tunicata. Classification (NCBI taxonomy): domain Eukaryota; kingdom Metazoa; phylum Mollusca; class Polyplacophora; order Chitonida; family Mopaliidae; genus Katharina; species Katharina tunicata. The sequence goes on along the minus strand of JAVFBZ010010831.1, from coordinate 9,677 downwards.
ATAATCAAAAAAGAAAGCTGACTTTTTTAAATCTGAGATATCTTTTACTACATTATTATGTCACAAACCAGCGTGCCAAATTTCACGGGTGTAGCTTAAAGAGTTTTCGAGAAAACAGAGTTGAAAAATAAAAATAAAAATTTCATAAAAAAATTAGGTGCTAGAAATCGGGCAAAAGCCATCCAGCTGTACATCGCAAACAAACTGAATCAAAATTTTCAAACTTAAAATTAAATGACTTCTTACTGGAATTTGTGATTTAAAACATTTACAATATGCAGGACACAAGAGAGAACATTCTAATAAAGAAATTTAAAAAAATGAACAATTTTGACCCTAAAGGGGGTAGTCCATCCTTAACCCACTTTCGACTAAGATTTGGCATTCAGTTCTAGATTTGTTTGTTTGTTGGTTTAATTGAGGCTTTCGTCATATGTAATGTCATTTCACTCACATGGCACTAAAAATAGAATATAATTAAAGTTTATTACCTCACATATTTTTACAATGACAACATTTTAAACAAGAGTTTTAGTAAACCCAACATACACCCTCATGGGGTGTAATATAGACCCTTAAAGAACATATGGTAACCATGGTAACCAAAGGCATGACAAACTATGGTACGCAACATGCCATCTTCCAAGGAAGTATGCAAAAACAGGGAAATCGATTTGGATACCAATCATACCATGGTATAAGAATTAAAAAGAAAAAATGGTCAAATTCAGATGTTCACAACACACATCCAGCTATGGTGCAAACCACTCTTGTTTAGTGGTCATAGTTGCAGGACACAACATTAAAACCAGAGCATGCCATGATTTCTCTTTGATGCAATATTGACTGTTTCAATATCACCTCAGGCATAGTCGACCTTACACAGGTGAATTAGTTTACAGAATGGACACAAAACTTTGTATCAATAGAAATAAGAATTTAAATATAAAAAAATGGTGAATCCGTAATAGCAAAAGGCACAACTACAGTTGATGGTGAATATGTTCACCAAGTTTCATAAAGATAGGCATTATATCCAAATAGATTCATCAGCTTGGTAAGTTAAATAATATACAAGATTCATAAACACAAGCACACACTTACTGGAGTAGTGAGCTTTCGTCCAGTATGGTCTCTGGACTTTTTCAAACTCCAGTAAGTTTGTGCTTGTGTTTATGAATCTTGTATATAATAGGCATTATAGTTTTTGAGTTCTGCTCCGAAACAAAATTCACTTCTGATTAAGTCCAACTTTGTATCCATAGAAATAAAGGGGAAAAAATGGTGAATTCGTAATAGCAAAAACTACAACTGATGGTGAATGTGTCTACCAAGTAGAAACAAAGATAGGCCTAATAGTTTTCGAGTTCTGCTCCGGAAACGGATTGGAGCCATCCGGATGGACGCACGCTGGTCATACCATAATTCGACTGATTTTCATCAGGCGTATAAAAAGAGTAGCAAAAGTGTTGAATGCTGAACAAGCAGATTGAATGACATCTAAGAGCTTGAACTTCTTTTTGAAACTCTAAAGGATTAAAGGACAAGACCATGACTTTTGGACCAGATTTTCACTATTTTCAAAGTGTAGTTTTAATTAGTTAACTAGAAACCTTACCCTTGATTTTCATATTGTTGTTGTTGTATACTAATAATTGAGCTTTATATTTTAAATGAGCTGTTTAAGTTTGTTTAACACTGTGGGATAAACATGTATCGTTGTCTTAATGTAGGAAAGCAGGGTTAGTTTGTTTGAATGAGGTTTCAGTTATTCAACTCACATGAGAATGAGGTTGCTGCATGCAAACTCTAGGTGAAGGAAACCACCTTGAACCTCACTTGAACACACAACACACCACAGGACATCTACAGGTCAAAATACAGGACACAACAACAACTCTGCTTCTTAATGTCCCTTAGCTAAGAGAGCACCAAGGCACTGGAGGCTAGTCTAACCATCTACATGTAGTACAAACCTGTTTGAATAGATACCAGGCCATAATAGGCTATAATTCTAACACACATTATCCACGTTGAGGACACAACATGACAGACTCAGTAGGTTTGTTCCCGGCTAGAAACACACCACTTATGTACTATTCTCTCTGAAGACAGATAGCATATCATGATTTGTAATGAAAAAAAAATAAAAAATTCAACTTCAGCCACCACATGGGTGTAAGCCATATCTTAACCACAATATCGACCTTTACAACGCAACATGCCAGAGGGCACTGGCTTCTGCCTGCCAGAGACTTTTGTCACTTTTTCTACTTATCTCACTGTAGACATACCCTGTTGACGCAATACCACACTAACTTATGTCTTTTTTTGGCGTAATATTCATGATGATGATTATGATATGGCCTGTTTGCCAGATTGGACGTGGTTCAAGCTGAAGATGCCATTACTAGAGTACTTAGTCAGATACCATAACTACACTCTTTCTCCTCCGCTGTTATGGTCAGATGTGTCAAACATGGGTAGAATACTTGAGTATTTCTCAGATACTAAATTCTTTGGTGTTTTCCCTTGATTAAGATGTGTCAAATATGGGTAGAATACTTGAGTATTTCTCAGATACTAAATCCTTTGGTGTTTTCCCTTGATTATCTCGACAATGGACAAGGTTTGGGTAGATTTCTATCAGAAACTTTATAACATCCCTCTGTCCCGCCTCAGCGGCCTGTTAATGTAAAAATATCACATTTTATTCATCTGGTCACACCCAAAAAATTTTGGAGCAAGTCTTTCAAAGATTTTGTAGTTAAGTAAAATATAAGCAAAAACTCATAGATATCCATTCAAGGGATTGGGTATTACAATGTCAAACTAGTAGTCCACGTAGAATTCATACTGGATGACCAATGGATGTTAACACAGATGTATTCTAACCATGGAAGCCAGCCCACCACTTAGTTGATTAATTAATTGATTGATTGATTGATTAATTAGTGTTCAACGTCATACTCAAGGGTATTTCGCTTTTATGACGGTAGACTGTGACTCTTAACAACCATAAAATGTTGCTGTTGGAAATGTACTGTTCCTCCAGTGCTAATTATGACAGTATGAATATAATCTGGAAACTTTCATTAAATAGCTCTTAGACAGAGGGTTCAACTCTTAATAGTGAACATATGCAGGAATAGTTTGGGTTACCTTTTTTGATTAGGGTTTGATGCCATACTTCAGGGCAGGGCTGTTAAAAAGTTAAACCAGACTTAACAGAGCAATTTAACAAAGAAACTATATTGTTACGTGACGTCATACAACAATGGTTTGAAGTTAATACACTTTTGAACAACCGACCTCTGGTTATTTTAATCATGTCATGATGACCTTATGGAAGAGGCAAACCAAACAAAGACAATAACAGCATGCAAAGAAAACGCCACAGTAAATCTTCCCGATACCCCGAAGTATAAATCAGCAACCATTTTTTATAAAAGTCTGGTTTGTTTTTATTAGTTTGATTGGGCTTTTATGCTGAGCTTCAGGCAGAGGAAAACCTTCTTTTTTTCTGTGGCAACACAGAATACGTCACAACCGATACATTTACTGGACTACAAACAGGACACCACAGCACATCCGCTTCCTGATGCCTATTAGATTAGACAACAGCTGTTTATAAGCAATGTATACATATTAATAACAAGAATAAATGTAGAAGCTCACAGTGATTTCCAAAACTTTGACATTCATTGTATGTATATATGACAATGCGTTTATATCGTTAGAATCTTTGAGGAAGTTACTTGGAAATATTTGTATTTGTTTGATAGTAAATGCTTATTTTCAGCAATTTTTTTTCTATGGAATTAGTCAGTTTCACACTTGAGAGAATTGTTGCTCTAACTCTCAGCTGAGGTGTTCACATTTCATTAGCTAGAGCAATTACTCTGTTCACTAATCCGTCATTGGTGTGTATTGCTGGCAGATACACTAAAAAATGTTGGCAGACGCTAAAAATGTGCTCAAGTAACGCCAACCAGACTGGAATTAAATATTAATGTGATATTCAGTAAGTAAAACAGGCTGGGACAGAACCTTATGGAGGGCATTTTTTCCGTCAGCATCTATTATTGCCGGGTCTCCTGTATGTTTTAATAAGAGTTTCAGCACCTGGAGATGACCTCTGTTCGCAGCTCTCTGAAGTGGGGTCACCTTCCCAGCACGAGTCTCACAATTACTGTTGGCTCTATGGTCTAACAACAGCTTACACACATCTAGATGGCCATTCCTACTGGCATAGTGCTGAAAGTGAACCCAAGAAAGGGATGAAAAAGGACGATTCTGTTTTGTCTGGGGTTTTGCGTCGTACTTAAGGTTATGTCAGTCACATGAGAGCATGTCAGCTCCAATCGGTGGAGGAAACCATCCTAAACAATGCTGGTAACATAGATTTGTTTGTTTGTTTGAATGGTGTTTAACATCGTACTCAAGAAAATTTCACCTATATGACGACTTACTAATCTTAATAATTTGCGTTGCCGGTGTATGGTGGAAAACCAAGAAGAAATCTCGTAAAAACCACTCGGCGAACTTCGCAGCCACCTGAAAACTTCCCTTAGGTCCACAGGGGGGATCAAACCTATTCCGGGTACTGTGAAGGGGGTTCCATAGTCCAACGCTCAACCGCGGAGCCACGGCGCGGCCCCTTGCTGGTAACATAGAAGACACCACAATACATTTACAGGATGAAAACAGGACACCATAACAAATGTGCTTCTTGATTTCCCTTTGATAGTTCTGAGATCACCAGGGCACAGGAGGCTCCCACCCAACCTTGCGCACAATGATTTGGGAAACTTCTGTTAAGCAGTGAGAGAATGGCAACCATATTAAAGAAAAATCTTTTATTTCACATTAAACGGTTTTAAACTTTAACAACATTCAAATGTCCAAATTATTAAAACAAATACTCTTAAATACAAAATTACATGTAAATGCAAAGTTTTTATTGTAACGTTAATAATTAAAGAAAGATAAAAAGCAAAAAATGCAAAACTATATATATACACTGTATATGTCAATAGAAAAGAAAATACATCTTATACATGTAACTTTTAAACATTTAAGTACTAGTACATCATGTTAAAATGTTCAGTTTACACTGTTCATAGTTCAATTCAATTCTATTCAACATTTATTGCCACAAATGCACGAGGTACAATATCAAGGGGAGATTACTCCCAATACTAATTACAGGTGAACAAGAAGTAGGGTTGATTGATTGATTGATGCTTAAGAAGCTTAATGCCATGCTTTAGTGTACTTATATAACGGCGTTGTATTCCAAAGGTAGACAGCGACACCATTAAATGTGTAGTCAATTTAGTGTTTTAGCTATTGGAAAGATAATGTTCCTCCAGTGCTTAATATGACAGCATAAATATAATCTGGAAATATACTCTCCTTAGCCAGACTGAGACGACACACAAGAACAAGGGAGATAATCCCAAACAACTATCATGGGATACAAAAATACAGCAATATGTAAAACATATTTATGGAGACATTTGGTGACATTGTTAGGGTAAGTAGTAAAAGGAAGAGAAAGCTTATCATTAAGTTAACCCATATCTATATCCAGAGAATGTGGACAACAAGTGAATATAGAAGTATAGTTTATGTCAATCAGCCCACCATGATAACTTTACAACATTTAGTCAAAAGTGTTAGATCAACAACTTATGTTGTTAAGTCTGACATGTTTAACACGGCGGAAACAGCAATATGTGTCAGAGGTACCAACCTCTCTATTGCTATATAATTATAGGCCTCTGTTTTTGCAGCAAAAAGCTCCACACTAGGGCATTGTAATACCGAGGGCAGGTTAAAATTCTGCCTTTGTCAGTCTTCAAGTTGTTCCTAAATCCTGGCCCAAATTTATTCGTTACCATACCCTAAAAAGTGCATAAAAAGTAATGGATATGTATGACAACAATACATCCAACTTGTGATTTGGGCTTAACGTGAAGTCATCCCGGAAACAGAAGCCATCCGTAGCCTTCAATAAAGTTGTAGTCTGATTGGCTAAAACTAAGCTGGGGTTGATGTCTTCATTTAGTAGAGTGATGCAACTTTGAATGCTGATTACTCAGCTTTACACAACTTTAGAAAGCTAAAGTAATGTTTTTTCTAATAAGATAACAACAGGCTTTTTATCCATAGTACACTTATCAAAACTTGTCTATTCTTTTAAGGAGGGTGATGCAAACAATTTCATTCTATGATCAGAAACACTAAGTAACATTTTTCTGTTTAAGATGGCCACATCAAGCTCAGGATTGAGGTCTATATTTAGACCATCGATGATCCACACGTCCCTCGGCCAACCTGTCCATACCCTTGTAGTTGTATAGCCATACACACATACTATGTAGACAATCAGTGCAATTTTTAAAAATCGGGTTGACAAATTACACAACACTGAAAATGCTTGTCTTATTTTCTGTTGAAATGTAAGTAGCAAGAAATTTAGCCTTGTTTATTAAATAATGCATGTACAATATCCAAATATATCCAATGGGTACAAGGCTTGTACGAGCCAGATGAAGTCCTGCCATAATTTAAATTCAACCTAAAGAGGACCAACTGTTTTTCCTCATATGTGTGTCAACAATGCCTTTGATCCCACTGCAGAGTGAACTTATGTGTATTAGGAGTTGGTTGTAAGGGGCTGGGCTAATAACCCTTGGTTTAGAACAACTTGAATGTACATCAAGCATGGCCCAGAGGTGACACATCCAAATTGACACATCCTGATGATTGTTTGTTTGTTTGATTGAGGTTTTACGTCGTACTGAAGGTGATTTCACTTATATGACCGCGTGCCAGCTCAATCGGTGAAGGGAACCACTGTAAGCGACACAGGCAACATGTAACATGCAAACAGGACAAAAAAAAATTAAATAACATTTACAAAACAGGACAGTGGCACCACAACAAAAAAGAATCCTGTGCTCCTTAGCTCAGAGAGCACCTGGGCACAGGAGGTACAAGCAAACACCTGCCACATCCTCATTAAAGTAGCGCAAAAAATTCAATTCCTTGCCTTTGTTTAAAAGTAAAGTAACATCCTATTATTTGAATCTACTCAATTAGTATAACATACATACCTGTACTGTTCTCATACTACTTAATCAGGTGCACTTTTAGTACTTTTGTTATTGTTCGTATAAAATAGAAATTGATTGCTGCTAATATTCAATATCACCATTCCAGCACTGTTATGTTTGTCTTTATGTATAATAATTAAATATCTACATGTAAACAAGGGATATCATAGAACAAGCTCTGTTAAATGTAGGAGTTTTATTCCTGCCAATTGTTATCAAAATATAAATATATATATGCAAATTATATTTTGGTTATTAAAGCAATCAAATCAAATCAAGCCTTGAAACACCGCCGCCATTTGACTGTTATTTGCTATAAAGTGACAAGAGCTAGCCTATGCTCCTCCCATAAGTAGCCTATAAGGACCAAGCTATGATCAATCCTCAGTCGGACTGTTACGTACTGCCTGCAAATATACTTGAAACCACAGACAGCACAGATTATTATCAACGGACACTGTGTTCAAAATGTAATTAGCTAAGGAGACAGATTAAACCGCAAACGCCCAATAATATATACAAGAGAACACGAACAAGGGAGGTAATCCCAAACTATCATGTGACGTTTAATACATGAATACAGATACACTTGATATACAAATGTCGCGAAGCATTAAGGGGGAGAGGATTGACTACAACATTTGTTTGACTGACTGACTGTTGTAGCCCCTTCCCTCGTGATATTTGAATCGATGCAAACATGGTGGAGTTAAAATTGAACTGTCAGCTGGCGAGGATAATAATAGACATATGGCGAAGGAAGGCTTTACTTCAGTAATCGAGCCTGCATGGTATAGTACATGTAGCTGTTTTTTAGTCTGCATTTCAACTGTCATACTTTCACAATTTGTCAGGATTGCTTCGATCAGAGCTTTCGCAAGTTTTTGGAGCAGGACCTGGTTCCATAGCATTACCCGAGGCCTGTTCAATAGAGCTACATGTAGCAGCTACTCGAGCACTTTGCTTGCTCAGCGCTCGATTAATAATACAAAATGGTAACCCAGGTAATAATGTGTCGCCATCTTTAATCCCTTATTGCTAGCTTGGCGAACAACCTTGGGGCATATAAAAAATTGCGGTTGCTCAAGCAAGCAGTGGCGTTCAGTAGAGAGCGCTACAGAGCGACCGAGATCGCTCGGCCTATTGAACAGGTCTGTGTTCATTACGCTGAGCGCTCATCTGGGGTGGTTCACCAAGCTATCAAATGAGATTAAAGATATGGGTCACAAATTTCCTTAGTTACAGCAAGGGTTCCCCATTTTGTATCAGGCAGTGAGCAAGGGCTCGTTTTGTTCACTAGAAACTGATAGACACTGATAGAAGCGAATTCGAAGCGCCCGCATAGCCGCTCGTTCAAAGTCGTGGACGGGATGGTCGTGGATGGGTTGAAGCATTGCATATATTCAAATTATTTACCAGTGCAGTGTATCCATAAGAATCTTCGCTATCCACGTTTATGCCTTTTTTCAAAAAGTTCCCCACCTGGTTAGCGTCTCCATCCATGGCCGCACTCCAAATACCCCTTTCAAATTCCATCTCGTCCATAGTTTGGTGCACTGATGTATGTGTATTGCCTCCACAATCATGAGAATGGCAACCGCTCGCCATTCTATATGATACTAGTCTTCAGAAAATCGTTAAGAAGCTTTAACATTTAAAATCTTTAAAGACAAACCATGTTGACAGATGAATACTCATTAGAGTTGCTTCCCTTGATTAGTATAAATGGCGAAGAGTTTTGAAAACGGAACTAGGAGGAGCTTTATAACAAAAAAGATTGTCAAGTCTAGAATAAAGTTATTTTAATAATATAAACATACGAAACAAAAAAAAAATTAAAAAAATGACAATTTTGTGTTACACAATTCGTTTAATTTGACAAAATATTAAATTTAGTGCCGTGTTCTTCTCAGGTAACAGATTTGAGTGCTACGGTTAACGCTAGATGGCAGCACTTCAAACTTCGTCTGCATTTGCGGGAGAAACAAATTTTACTATGAGGTCTTTTTGTGTCATTGTTTAAATACTGTGGTTGTTTGTTTTTCTGTAAGGTAATCCTAATAAGCTTGTAACATTTGTTCCTGGCGTAGACAGATTGTAGAATTTGTCAGTCAAAATGATCAATGAACCTATCAAAACCTGTAACCGGTCTAACTGTAGAAACATAAATATTATATAAGAGGCTAGTGCCTGAAGTAACTCCCCCTATGCTATTTAATAATTTTTGACATTTTATATGACATAAAATGTCCAAAATGATTAAATATCATAGGAGAGTTACTTCTGGTTCTAATAAGAGGCGTTTACACATGCAAAAATTGGTGGGTCTGAGCCGGCTAATCCTTATCAGATTTATTGTTGCGTTTACACGGCAGGAAAAGTTGGACTAAATCCAGGGGTCATAGTCTTCCTATATTTCCTATATTTTCCTATAATTTTTGGAACCTCCTATATTCTCCTATATTTCCTAAATTTTTAAAAATGGCCATCCAATTTCCTGTGTGTCTGCTGTGAAAGAATGAACATCCATAAACACACCCACAATTCCTGGTG
>JAVFBZ010010820.1:0-12042 GCA_032466195.1 Katharina tunicata | reverse complement strand
CAAATGTTGGAGTTATTAAAAGGTATTGTTAAATTTCATGTAGTTTCAGTGATTGTCAATGTACTTCATCTTCTGTCTTGTTCTACTGTGATTAATCAGCTATAAATCCGTGAAAAGAGTAATCAGTCCATAAATGCAATTTGAAACGAAACTGCTCCTCTTTGCGTGTTGTGAGATAAACAGAAACGGCTAAATCTCGTCTGTTAACATTAGCGAAAACGAAACCTTAATCAAAGAGTGCTCAAACAATGATAAAAGTCAAACCGCTTGTCGTGCTCATTATCATCCTCTGCTGTATGGGAAAACGAAGCCAATCGTCAAACAAAGCGCGCCATTAGGTTAATCTTAAAGTGAAACCAATATGTGGATCCCATTGTCGCCATTTGATTAAATGTTTGTTGAAATAGGCCAAGATATTAATAGATGTGCCGCTAGATTAGCGTTAATGTGAAATCACTTCTTCGTAGCCTACTTTGATATAACAAAAAGTAAACCACTCACCAGTCATGGCACTAGATTAGTGATGAAGCCAAGCTCTGTTCATTGTCGTATTTTGACATAAAGAAAATGGTACCAATTACACTTAATTCGCCTTCATTAGAGAGGTTACGGGTAACGTATTATCAGACACTAAAATAATGCACAAAGTCATGTGTTTCATCGTATATCGAATTACACGCATGTTAATTTTTACGTGCAAAGCATACGCGACAATGCTAATTCATAAATCAAAAATATTGTTTTGTTCCGCAGAATTTATACATTTTTAAATCGGCCGTTATAAACTTCGCGCTACTTTATATATATTTGATCGGAGCATAAAGGCGATTAAAAATACTGGTGAAAAACAAAACGACAAAAAGCACTTTGTACATTCTGAAAATGTATTTGAGATTTCGGAGATTATCTTACCATTTCTTCAGAAATCGGAAAAGCATAGAGTATTGAGTAAGGGAACGGCGTTTGTATATGCTACACGCCTGTTAGCCAATCCCTATTTCCGCCTTCTCACGGGAAATCAAAATATTAATATTAAAACAGTTAAAATAACATAATACGTGTATATAATGGTTTCTGCTGCTTTCTCATTTATTTTGAAATAAAATGAATTATGGATGTCAAATTAAATGTATACTGAAAACAATCAAACTATTAACTTTTAAATCTAACATAGAATAAAAAGTATCTGTACTGTGTGATACTGAATATATAGCTATATGTGTATATACTAGGTTGTTTTTAATAACAACATTAACCGTGTATGATTTATGAATTATTCAGTGTTGTATGCAACGGTGTTTACGTAGGCCCGGTCTGTTCGCCAATCCAATTTTCTCTTTAATGGATATAAAATAGTGTTGAAACCATACAGATGAGAGGAGTTCACTTAAAACCATGGGTGAGTTTTTGAACACAGAGTCGGGAAAGTTTTGGGTGTTTTACTAAAAGTACACATAATAGCACGGAATAAGCTGAAATGTTACTATGCTCTTTTTATGTATTTCTAAATTGTACTAGGAGAGGAGCCATATGGCTCGTTCCTGCAACAAAGATGTATATATAATATATATATAACAGATTATAAATTAAAATGTTAAACAGAAATAAAGGGGTGGAGGCTGTCATATTGTTGAAAGATGGACTTACTTTGGCGAGGAAGAATCAATATACAAAACAGTAACTAATTTTGTGCATTTCGTTAGTAACTAGTTTTAATTTTTTATACGGATTAACGGATTAGGATTTAATCTGACTTTTTGCAGATACCAAAAACACTGTTGATAAACATAAACAAATAAGTCACTATTGAATGTCTTCTTATTACGAACCCGGTGTAGCGATAAGTCTCTCTTCACAGAATATCCTAAATATTTATTATTAACCAATTAAATATTCAGGTAAAAGTTTCTCACAATTTTGATTTAATTCAATAGGTATTCCAGAATAATGCCACCTATAAAAGTTAAGTCTAGTAATGCGAGCGAGACAATAAAGAGATTTCAAATTACAATGGAAGCCGTTTCGACTTTTCACTTAGATATTTTTAAATCAATGGGTCAACACTTTCTCAGTCCTACAGGAATATTTACAACTTAAGCAGTGTGTCTATACTTTAAAAACCCGTTTATTAAATTGTCTTGCAGGAAGATTTACCACTAAATCATACGTTTATTAATAAAGTGTGAGACTGCAATAATGAATTACTATCGTATAAACAAAATAAACATTTGGCGAAACAATTATGATTTATTTGTAACAAATTGTTCATTCAATCTCTACACGGTTTGTTCGTCATTATTGGTGAATGACTTTTGTTAGATGTATATTCAAAATCAGGGCACTTTTTTTCTTCTTATACTTACAGCTAATCTGAAAAGCATAAAGATCGCCATCACAATATTTAAAATAACAACAGAATGATACCCTTTTTGTACACTTTGTTTAAAACATCGCTTGGCAGCTGAAATAAGTTATGTCACAAATATGGGCAGATTTAATTTGTTTTTAAATTACATATGAAATAAATTGAAAAAATAAATTCGGATTTTACCTGTTAATTTATCTAGTTAGGCTTGTACATATGTGAAAATGATCAATTCAAGCATAACAATCTATTCCAATACGGTATTTATTCGACTGAATCATTTTAGTTAAAATGGCGTCTTATTGTTTTGACTGAGTAATATAATATACGTTATTGTTAGATATTTGAATTGATCATGACTTTCATATACTTGTTATTTGGTGTTATTATCTTCTCATGAGTAACATGTTTATGACATCAATGAAGTTATCAGACCCCTGTCGTTCTGACGGTCACCTTGATACAGCAGCCCAGACACAATCCAATGACGAGGATTAGTACCTAGTTTTATTTAGATTAACGGATTAGGCTTAAACCCCACTTAAATGGATATTACAAAAAGTGATCGTCATCCAATCAGATTGTCGAGGATAAAGTTTTGACACTTTTTGAGTAACTCAGAATTCAGTATAAGTATCTTCAGTTTTTGATATCAACTCAGAAATCAAAACATTTCACCAACTATCTAAAGTTTAGCAGAAACGTACAAGAACACAGAAGACATACATCAAAATGGCTCTTCAGTTGAACATGTCTGTTACCGATCATTCTGTTAGCAAGATCCTCGCCCAACCCGATGCCTCAGATTCCACTGTCAATAAACGCAAACGAGTCCGCCGTGGTCCAATCCATTTTAAAGATGACCAGAAACAGTTACTCGAGAAGGCCTTCAGCAATGACAGGTACCCGGATATTCATACTAGAGAGAAACTTGCGAATGACCTTGGCGTCTCTGAATCCAGAATACAGGTCAGTCTTACTACATTAACTACTAATCATAAATCATAAATTAACTACAGAAACAGATGCAAGAATTTGAATCCATTTCATGTCAGAAAAAAAGAATCTGTGAAACAAATCATGAAAATAAAATATTTTACAATTTCTCAACCATAACTAATTTTGTATTTATTTTCTTTTTTCAGGTGTGGTTTCAAAACAGACGTTCCCGGTTTAGACGCTCACAGAAAGGCAAAACTCCAACTGAAATGTATAAAAGTACCCCCGTTTCTGAAACTGTCAAAATTGCTACTCCCATGTCTGTCCAAAGCTTGACTTACGCTGTTCCCTCGTATGGATACCCTGATGCTGGTCTGCTATCTTTCTTTCAACCCGGACCTTGGACCCATACTTTGCCGCCAATGTATCCGATGTATCACGATCAACCTTCGTTGTATCAACCTGGACCATGTTACCCTAATCATATGACATTAGCGTGGGCAAACCGCCAGTTAGTGCCTCAAATTTTACCCCACGAAGATAGCTTCTACCGAGCGGAGCTAAGAGCAGCGGATATGACACCACATCCTGGTTCCTTGTCACCTAGCAATAATACCGTGACATCTACAGTTCCCGAATGTTAACTTCTGTTAAAATGGCTTGATGCGATTATGCGGTTATCATATCATTGTGCTATTCGATTGTGCTATAGATGAGGTTCGATGAACACAAGTAAAACTTTTTGCAACTTTCTGTATACTATTTGTGCTAATAAATCCTATGTAAAGTGCTAATCTTAGCTGATTGGTCCCTTTAATTTGCTTTACAAAGTAATTTTTGTTATTGAATGTATTTTATATACGAGAGTTGATGTCATGTTAAACTGGAGTACTCACAGAACCCACATCCATGCGAATTCTTATCGTGTTAATATGCTGCGAAATAGAGTATAAAATAGGAATCTAGCTAACCGGCAATGTATCCGATGTATCATGATGTGTATCAAACTTCTTTGTATCTATATGGACCATATTACTCTAATCATATGACATCAGCTTGGATCAAACCCCAGTTAACGTCTCAACGTTTGTCCATCGAAGATAGCTTCGATCGGGCAGAGCTAAGAGCTGGACATTGTTAGCTCTTTGCCGATTCAATCCGATTAGCGTGCTATTCGATTGGACTATTCGAGATGGCGTTTTATAATCTAAAACATAATGTGTCATTTATTGTTTTTGTATTAATAATACCAATGTTAAGTGTTTCTCTAAGTTGCTAAGTTTATTCGGTCAGGTAGTCATACTTCTACTTGTTAATAAAGGTAAGTTGCATTTTTATTTTGCATTGCAGACCGGAAAATTGGCAATCTGGAAACGTCGCCTTTGGAATACAGTGTCCATGTGTCCGCGCTTACCGTAGAGAAAAACTCACAGCATTTATTTTGATAAAAATAAGTCCGCTGTGCTGCCCGATAGCCTCTGTAGCGCCGGCCCTGTCAGCCAGAGACCCGAGTCTGAATCCTACAGAAAGTAAGTAAATTTTCTTTCTGTACATTTATAAATATATATTGTAAGGCTGTATGTTAATGAAAAAAATTACTATGCCAGTATGACTTTATGCATACATTTCAGTTAAAATTTAGGTAAACAAATTCCTTCTGTTGCGTTGTAGCAAAAACGGAGATGAATTTCACAGGACAGACTCCGTAGACTTATCCAGTGTCACCTAATTTAAGAGGTGTAGAGCAGTGACAACGGAACACGCTGGCCACACAAGGTCCTTATCCCTACGGCTCCATGTGGTCGTGACAGATGTCCGCGAAGTTACGCTATACACTATTCCCAATTAAAAAAAAATGGAATAGTCCATATTCAACAAAAATGCCCACAAAATTGGCCACATTTTTTAAAAGGGAATATGTAAATATAAGCAGATATGTAAGATAATCTTCGAAATCTCAAATACATTTTCAGAACGTACAAAGTGCTTTTTGTCGTTTTGTTTTTTTCACCAGTATATTTAATCCCCTGCATGTTCGGATCAAATATATAAAAATTAGCGCGAAGTTTATAGCGGCCGAATTAATCACCAACTGTTCATTTAAAGGGAAAATGTATAGAAACTGCGGAACAAAACAATATTTTTGATTTATGAATTAGCATTGTCGCGTATGCTTTGCACGTAAAAATTAACATGCGTGTAATTCGATATACGATGAAACACATGACTTTGTGTATTATTTTAGTGGCCTTGATAATACGTTACCCGTAACCTCTCTAATGAAGGCGAATTAAGTGTAAATGGTAACATATTTTTTTATATCAAAATACGACAATGAACAGAGCTTGGCTTCATCACTAATCTAGTGACGTGACTTTGAGTGGTTTACTTCTTGTTATATCAAAGTAGGCTACGAAGACGTGGTTTCAAATTAACACTCATCTCTTAATATCCTGGCCTATTTCAACAAACATTTAATCAAATAGCGACAATGGGATCAACAAATTGGTTTCACTTAACAATTAACATTATGGCGCGTTGTCTTTGATGATTGGTTTCGTTTTACCACGCATCAGAGGATGATAAGGAGCATGACAAGCGGCTTGACTTTTATCATTGGTTTGTGCACGGCTTTGATTAAGGTTTCTTTTTAACTAATGTTGACAGACGCCATTTAGCCGTTTCTGCCTATCTCATAACGCGCATAGAGGATCAGTTTTTGTTTGAAATTGTATTTATGGAGTGATTACTCTTTTAACTAATGTATGGCTGATTAATTACAGTAGAACACTACTGTATCTGGAGTACATTACTGATTTTTACACTGATTTTACATGAAAATTATATTTTTACTGAGATATTTAATAAAATAATGGGCGAATAATTTTACAGTCCGCCGAAAACTTCAACTCAAATGAATATTTACGACATATATATTTGGGTCTATGAGTTTACAGTCAGTGTATAAATCATCTCAAAGACGATTATCGACGAAATCAGCAATTCGTTTAATAAATCATAAAGCTGAAGGGTTTACGACGAAATCATGTGTTTATTAATGGTGTCCGAGGCTGAAACAATATTTTACTCCCATATATCTAAAATTAGCTAAAACGAATTTATGCACAAGTAGTGTAATTTCAAATACACAAAGCTGCATTTTACTAGATCTACTTTTCGACGCTTTATTGTATCGACTTCCGGAGTATAAGAAGATAATGCAATAAAGTGTCCAAACGTTGAGTAGAATGAAGCTGTATGTGTACGGAACAACACTACTTGTGCATCGGAATGTTGCATTACAAACAATTTAACTGTCTCATGCACAGTTATTTGAATAATGATGTTATTGTTTAGAAATTATTTGATATATGTTATGACCATAAGTCATGTATTTATATGAATGTGTTTTGCTATGTATGTAACCAAAATGCGAGATGCAATAATATGTGCTTAAGCAAATAAAGTTTCAATTTCAATTGTGTATTACACAAAAATCATCAGTTGAACTATAGGCTTTGTCGACTCACTTATGTAAAATGCAAGAAACGGAGGGTATCGACAATCGTAACAGCGCATTTCACCAATATCGGCGAATGATTGTTCATGACCTAATCAAATGTTTCGAATTAAGTTTTTACATTTCAACTGTTCCAAGTAAGCTTTAAAATGGTTTTCTTTATCATTCCAATCATAACAGTCTATATTCGAAGGAATTATACAGGACTTAAAGTTCAGTAAATCCTCTTGAAAGAACTTCATAAAATGTTTATCAAGTTATACAAAAGACGTAGTTAGACATATGATTTTATCACGACTGTAATAAACTTGTTTTTAGTTGGATTTGTTTTTCCCACGAGTAATGTATTTATTACATCAATGCAGTCAATCAAAACCCTACCGTTATAAAGGTCTCCTTGACAAAGCAACCAGACACAAACATTGCCGCGAATTATTAACTAGTTTTATTTATTTATACGGATTATCGGATTAGGTTTTAATCCCACTTCAAAAAGTGGTCGTCATCCAATCAGATTGTCGAGGATAAAGTTTTGACACTTTTTGGGTAACTCAGAATTCAGTATAAGTATCTTCAATTTTTTAGAGCAACTCACAGACGTATTGTTAACTATAAAACTAATTCACAGTAAAACTCAGCATATACATATATGAGAGGAACGTAACTTATTCAGGGACAGAATCATACGTGACCAGTGCTAAGGCATAGCCTACTGCTCACACATTTACTCTAAAAACTTAGCACAGCACTTGTGAAACAAAACTTTAAGTCAGGCAGATTTCGATTTATCTGTAAACGATGAAAAAATTGCGAAATTCATTCTAATATACAATTATGCCACTGGACTATTATGCCAAAAGCTTTAGTCATACAGACTTCGATTTTCCACTTCAAAATCTTCTTTTGAAATTAAAGCTTTACTCATTCAGACTTCGATTTCCATTGAGAACTAATAATATTCTAACATTTATTGTCATACAAATTAGGTTATAACAAAATTATACTTATTATGTTATGCTTATTGTCACTTGTTATTTAGGCCATGAAACTTGACTTCGATTTATCTGTTTGCAATGATAAAAAACAAAATTTAATTTACAACATGAAATTATGCCACTGTACTTTCGAAAGGAAGGCTTTAACTATTCAGACTTCGATTTTCCATTGAACAATAATAGTATTCTAACATTTCTTCTCACACAAATTAGAGTATAACTAAATATTTCTTACAAATTAAAGTTTCATACCATTGTTATGTTTATTTTCAGTTGTTATAATAGCATGATATTAGACTTTGATTTATCTGTTAGCTATGGTCATATTATGAAATTTATTGTTTAACATGAAATAAGGCAACTGTACTTTTGAAAGGGAAGTTTTAGTCATTCAGACATCAGTATTGAACACTAATACTATTCTAATATTTATTCTCACTCAAGTTTTATCTGTAAGTAACGGTACAATTTACACATCACGAACGTCATTTGTGAGAAGAAACCCAAGAGTCCCTGTTACATAGCAAACGAACGAAAGTAAACGGAGGTGCGTTTGTCTAACACGATTCCTTCAAGATGTATTTTGGACATACATTGGTGTGGAATCGGGTCAGGCCTGGACAGTTAAGCTCCAGTGAATTTTTCAGTTTAAGGTTTGAATGGGAGGGGTGTCGTGATGTGCGGATATGTAGGTGCTTGTAAGAGCAAATCTTTCATCCGTTTCCCGATTCACGCAATTATTTTCCGATTCAGTACAAAGCATATCTCCCTATTCCCAATTCAAAGTATGGGACAATTTGGTTTTACCCGAATGTCTGGTACCCTATTCTCGTCCAAATTGCATGGTTAGAGCATGACCTTAATTACGTATTTAGTACCCGATTCAACAATGCTTATTACGATATATCCAATTCAATGAATTACATAATTGTGTTTTACCTGTATGTATTAAGCTTTGTTGCCCCTACCCTATTCACACAGTTATTACCATATTCAACAATACACACTTCACCATTCTCGATTAATTCTACTTGGTCAAGCGGTTATGCCTTACACCCGATGAAGTACGTATAAGCTCTAGAAAAAAATATTAAAACTTGTTTTCAGGTAATATGTAGGCCTAGTCGCAATAAGTATTTTTGTATTTTGGAAGGAAGCCTGCTACATTAAAAACAAGAATGTGCTGGGAGGAATGTGTGGAATCTTATAATAGTTAAAGATGCGTGACGGTATTGGGGTCTCTTTCCCCTAATCAAAAATGTAGAAATTTTGTTTGACCTATCTACGGTATATTTACCGCTAATGGACTAACAAAAATACACTAAAGCCAATAATCGGAGATGACGGACGGTACCAGAGATAGGCGAAGTTGAACTGGAATGTAGGGACCGGGTGCCAACTTCACGGACATATCAGTAGCCTATATAGGGCTATGCGCATAGCACCTATCACCATGCTTAATAAAATACCGGTAGGCCAAAGCCTGCTGGCCCTAAAGTGTTAAAATATATATATTAGGTTTATTTGGAGAGTTCAAAGATACAAGATACAAGATACAAGATACAATAAATTTTGTTTTACGTCGAACATTTGTTACAATAAACATAAACACTGTATTGCTTTTATTTCGACAAACATATGGAAATAAAACAGAAACTTGAATAAAGACAGATAAAGAACGTAACACATAAAAAATTAAGACAAAGTATCCATGCTTTAGTTATTATACGGACAGAAGCCGATAACATATAATTTTCTAATGGCAAAACTGTTAAGTGTTAGTGACATAGATTTAAAACTACATCACATATACATGTATATAGACCAACACAAAGGAGTAAAATAACAAAGCTTCACATGGTACACCACAACGAAAAAGTTCAGACACACATATTAAGACATACACATGACAAATTGACACACATACAAAATACAAAGTTTTAATTAAATGACAATTTCACAATGTTACACAGAAAAATCAAGGAGCTACACATTTTACATAGTAGAGCACAGAGAACATTTGCAATTGAGGTCATCCAACATGTGGAGCTGTCTGCGGAATTCCTGGTAGTTTTCAATTTTCCTGAGGTCATTCGTCAGACTGTTCCACACATGGGCGGCCTCATACCTAAAAGACTTTAAACCATACCTGGTTGTTTTCATTCGGGGTAGCTCCACCTGGTTCTCCTGTCTTAAAAAATAATTTGATTTCTTAAAATTAACAATTCCTTGTATATAATCTGGTGATAATCTGTGTAAAATTTTAAAAACTTCACAAGACATCAACTTCATGCGCTTTATATGCAAAAAAGTAGTGTTATTTTGATTAAAAATTACAGGCAAAGGTGAAGTATAGTCATCTGTAATAAAACGTAGCGCCCTTTCTTGTATCTTTTCTATCTTTTTGGTATTTTCCTGGCTGCTAAAATGCCAGATAAGAGGGCAGTAATTAAAATGACACATGATAAAAGACTTATATCAAAGAAGTTTAACTTTTTGTGGTAAGAATTTTCCTAAACGCTTTAAAACAGCCAGCTGCCTGGAGGCTTTCCTACAAATGTTAGAAATATGTTTATTGAAATAAAGTTTAAAATCAATATCAGCGTCTAAAAGTGTTACGTTGTCATTACATAAAATGTCTTGATTTGCTATCTTAAAACTAGATATATTACATTTGACAAATGTGATAGCTTGGAATTTGGATGGATTGGCCTTCATTTTATTAATATTAAACCATTTAATTAAAATATTTGACTCATCTTTCTTTAAAATATCCAGATTACTATTTACATAGCTAAGAGTGTTGTCATCAGCATGATTGTATGAAATTTAATAAAATGAAAAATGTCGTTAATAAAAATATGGAAGCAAAGAGGCCCTATTATCGAGCCCTGAGGCACGCCCTTTACTAACCTCTCCCATCCACTGGTTACAGGCCCAAGTCTAACCCGCTGTTTCCTATCTGCCAGGTAGCTGTCAAGCAAGTCAACCGCTGCCTCGCCTACTCCATAAGCTCTAAGCTTCCTGAGAAACAGGTCATGCGGAAGACAGTCGAAGGCAGCAACATGCTTGCGATCATCCAATGCATCCCACCTGAGCTATTTTGAGTCTATCAGGAAAGTAAGAGGTTTGAATGGAACAATTTATCAGATTTGTAATGACAGGAGAAATAGATTCCGAACATGACTTAATAAGCCTGGCAGATATGCCGTCAACACCAGTTGACTTGCCTACCTTAAGTTTGTGAATAATATTTTTAATGTCTGTCACTCCGGTTCATTAATAAAAGTAGATATTTTTTCTTAACGTGGGTGATTATCTAGGTTGTTCACGGTGATGTCGTTCCTTATGTCTGCAGCAACATTTATAAAATGTTTATTGAAAATTTCAGCCACTTCTTTAGGATTTGACTTAACTTCATTGTTTTCTGTTAGGATGATGGTGTTATCAGCACCTGTACATTTTTTTAGACAAGAAGGGTTTAATGGTGGGCCAGAAATCTTTGGCCTGTGGGCCACCAGCACATCGTTCATAAAAGTAAACAGCTATTGACGAACTCTTTAATTTATTTACAGAGTTCCTGGCCTTCCTATAACTAAACTGTTCAACTCGGTTTTTGGGCCGTTGCGCACGAGCGTTGCTAAGGAAGTTGATCGCCGGAGTCGGCCTTCATGGACGAACACGGCAAGTTCCGCCACTTTACGTCAAATTACGCACATTAATTTGTCAAAAACGTTCAGACTAAACGAAATGTTACTTACTTTTTGATTAAAACACTGGTGCAATAAGAAACACAAGCTATAGTGAAAGGAAAGTCGGTGTTTATTAATCAAATGTACGATGCAAGCCAGCGTTCAACATTAAATGTACGAGTTCTCATCACGTGATAAGATTTTGAAAAAAGGGAGGCAACTCTTATCATTTTTCTTCCTTCCCAGAAAAATGATAACAGTTGCCTTTCTTGATGATTAAACAATCAGAGACGGCTTTTTCGTTTTCTTCGTAGTTTGCTTACAATTTTTTAAAAAAATTAAACAGGTTTTTGGATAAGAACAATAGCTATGATATGGTATATCATGTTTCAATGTATTCTGTTTTGAGTTGAACAGACCTTTGGATCATCACCCGAGCGATTTCGTTACAATCAGTCTGACACTGTGTTATTTTAGCAAATCCAGTCCTCGTCAGAATCCAGCAGCAACAAGACTATCATAATGATAATT
>JAVFBZ010010809.1:0-12045 GCA_032466195.1 Katharina tunicata | reverse complement strand
TTGTAATATAGACTACCTTGGAATAAAAATCTTAGTTAGCAAAGATGGTTAGAACTAAACAACTGGTCCTTTTTTAAATACTATAGTACTGCATGCATCAATTATTGTACAGTATCTGCTGTGTTAAGATGGTTGGATGGTGGTTCAGCACTGGCTGCCATCTGTGCAGCAATATCAGCAAACTTGGCTGCATAGTCCATACTACTCTCATTTAACATGCACTGTAATGTAGAGTCAACCTGCAAGGAAAAAACACACAACATTCTTCCATCAACTCAATTACGAGATTTAATCATTTTCTTGTGATTTTTTACTGTATATATGAATGATAAAGGCTTAGTTCATTTGTCATTTTTACTTTTTGTTCAACAAGACAGAAAGATATTAACCTTTGTTTTTTCTAACAGAATGTGGAAGGGAAGTTTAAACTGAGTTTCCTGCAAATTAAAACCAAGATATGCAAGGTGTATAAAGAAAAGAAAATATCTCCTCAAATATTGAAGGTAATCTGATATCAGGTAATAGCAAACAAACGTACATCCATTCTAGTAAGGTCTCTGGAAGCATCACTGAAGATATTTGCAGGCGGAATACTCATAGCAGAGGTTAACGGGATGTCAGCAGATCTCTTCTCTGTGGAGTCCAGAAACCCACTCAGTGAAATGTCAGATACCTGGAGCAGGGGAGACAAATCAACTATTATAAAATCAGCCAATGGGGAGTTTATTCAATGTTAATAGAAATAAAGAGGAATTGGAACAAATCATCCTCTGGATAAAAAAACATGAAAAAACATTTTTGAGGAGAACTTTCAGTGTTGGGTGGTTGAGTGGGTGGAGATACATGTATGTGAAATGAGGACTCTTGTGTGCTCTGTATTTGGTCCTGGGTTGCTGTGAGTGGAAGGTAGTTACTTGTAGAAATCAATGTGTACTCAATGTGTAATTAGAATGATTAACTAATGACTAAAGGACACATGTTTTAGTGATCTTCACTAATATACTGCTAAATTACTTCAACTAATTCTCTAATTAAGTCCCTTTCAACAAATACCGTCAAATTAAATTTTGTTGAATACATATAAAGTTTGCATATCCCTGTGCCAGTGTGGTTACTCTTGATGAAAACTCATTTACAAAAAGGGGCACACATGACAACACACTAAATGATAGTATTTCACAGGGGTTCAAATAAATAGAATATTGGGCCAGACAATATTTTGTGGTATATGTTCACATCCATTTATTCATTTCATGTTATATAGAAGATATATAGTTAATATAATATTAATATATTTAGAAATGTTATCTTGACAATATTTCAACATTTTAACCAGCAATGAAAGTGATCAATTTCTTCAACATTGTGTGTTGTTTTCTCAGTGTTCAACATTGTTTAAGATTGTTTATTTCACAGAATTGTCACCTTTCCACAATAAGAGTATGAGCCACAAAAGGATGCCCTTCCTGGAAATTGATGGATTAAAATACACATATACATGTACATATAGATGAGCACCAAGTTTGATCAAATTCTACTTACATCAGCTGAAAGCCACTGACTGTCACTGCCAAGGTCTAATAGTTTAAATGATGTTGATGATAAAGAGTTGTCTGCCCCTGGTAATGATGGTGTTTGTAATACTGATGTGGTTGGTGTCTTCTCTTTTAATCCACCTCCTAATAATACTATAAAATAAATTGACAAATGAGATTTAAGACATCAACGTAATATGGAGTAAAAACCTCAACCATCCATGTTTCATGGTAGAGAGGTGTATATAAGACCACACCATCTGACAGCTCTTATCTACCAATGATTAATTCCGGATTCATCTTGACGGAAAAGATTATATTTCAAATAATAAAAAGTACACTTAAGTTGTATACTACCTTCATCTTTCAAAACAACACTTTGAACAATTGTGTACTCAGAAAAACTCCGTTAAAAAGGATTGAGCAGCAATTGACAGGAGAGTATCAACAAAATGTTTTATTAACTTGGCATGACTAAGTAAATCTTAGGTCTTAGATTTTAAGGGCTAAAATGGAATTCTGAAATTTAATGAATAGTTGTATCTATTGTTAATAAAGCACTAAACCAAAAAGGTTGAAAATAAAGCCCATCACTCAATATAGGGGAAAATTTTTAACAGAATTCTGACAAGTTGTACACAAAAAATAATATAGCATCAATTCATGATTTCATCTCTCATAACAGAGCATGACAGCGCAACAGGTAAAGGAAACCACAGTCGTTCTCTATTTTATTGACAACAAATAATGACAAGTCAGCTTGCTGTTGCTGATACCCTTAAGCATTAAACATTTGTAAAACAAGTACCTGAAAATCCTGAATTGAAATTGGACAAGTTCATATCTAATAGTCTGTCAAAATTACCATTTCCTATAAAAAAAAAAGCAGTGAAACAATCAGCTTTCATTTCTAATGTACAAATGTATACAGTATTTACAGATGCTGTATCACTCAAAAAAAAAACCATCTTTAAGAAGGTTAACAGAATAAGCATTCAGAAAATTAAAATATTTACATTAATAACACATGAAGAACTACCACAACATACTTGTACAAAGAACCTCTGTACAGAACATACAGTTCTAAACTATGTATTACAGCGTAACTGTAAGTCTATATTTTAATTAAGCTTTAGGCCATATGTTATGGAATGTCTTTCAGTTCATTTAAGGATTTTTTTTTTTCATCTATGGACAAAAATGCAAACATGCAAACTGTATGAATCAGGGAAGGTTGATCTTACATAAATCTAGCTATTTGAAAATGGAAGACACAGTTATAGAATGATGAAGCGGAGATGAATCCTGAAGAGGTGAAGTTTCTGGACTTGAACTCATGTGAGTTTGGCATTAGGTTTGACATCAGAGTGTGAAAAATATCACATGGTTTAGGCATAGCATTAGTGAGCTAACTGTCAAGCTGTCCTGAAGACACCAAAAGTCCTATTGTGTTGCTTTTTGGACGGCTTAATGGATGGCCTTATGTTTCATGTCAATGCCACTCCCTTCCCCTTGCAAGCGGTCCCATGCACAGGGAAATGAAGCCACATTTTGGCATGGCCAAAATCTTATATGATCATTCAGAGATTGTATTTTTTGACAAGTCTAAGATTGTTTTAACAGCAATTTGAACTTTTAACATCTATTCCCTTTGCCAGGTTTTGGTCAGGCAATCATAAATCACAAAGATTCTTTTTAGTTTCAGTCAATGTTTGTATAACAAACAGTTGAGCTAAAAACTACTCTGTTGTTACAAGGCTTGTATGAGCTAGGAGAAATCCTGCCATCATTTGAATTCAACCTAAAGACAGCTGACCATTATTCATGTGTGTCAGAAAATCTTTTAATACCACCGTGGTGAATAAACTCAAATGTAACCAGTCAACATTTTGATTCTTGTAAGGGGCGGGCCAATTAATCGTTTACTTGGAGTAACCCGGGTACCTCAAAGCCAAGAAGTGACAGCAGATTACCACATCCAGTTTAACATCAGAGCACTACACCATAAATAAAAATAAACTTAACGAATAACAACCAGAACAGTGTAAGTTTGTAAATTTTGTTTGTACCATGCCCAACTTAAACTATTTCTAATTTCCTCAGCAAACTGTCTGTTGGTTGTCAATGTTTTTGATGTGTGTATTTTAAATGTATACAGGTATATATGTAATTGTTAAAGGGACCTGTGCTGCAGAAAAAAGTCAGTAACTGGGGCCAACAAATTTATTGTATCATTTAAATAATTTTGTTTTGGTAATTAAGGTTTCAATTTGTATGTAAGTAAGTACACACCAATAAATACATTACACTGCAAAATTTTTTCATATGTTAAAACAAATTTTGATATATTGTCTAATTCTCATTTCTAACGGTAAATGCACTTTTTTTTAAAAAACTTCACAGGCTGATTCTATTTTTTGTTCAATTGTATATTATTTTAAATGATTTAGTCCACATGTCTTATCAATCAAAATCTGTACACCTGGTTGATACACACTCAGCGCTAATAGGGCCTCCATCTTGTCTGCCAAAGACCCGCCATTTGGACACCCTATGCTGAAATTCTGGCTAATGCCATGATGACAGGTACAGAAGTAATCTCAAGATGACAAACAATGAATAGGCCTATACTATCAAAAACACTAGCTAAACACAAAACCTAAAGAGTACATTGACACCTACACCATTCCCCTTATCTCTACAATACCTTTCCTTTACTTCGTCTTCACAACAGGAAGTAAAGAAAAAAACAAAGTCATGGTCAAGTTAAAAACGTACTAATTTGTTAACAAACCTGCTATTACACTTTTTGTAGGATTTCTCATTTTCTACTGAAAGCCCATTAAATCAAACTACTGTAAGTAAAATGTATGGTGAAAAATTGTAATATTAGTTTTAGTAACAACTTGATATCATATGGTCTATAATTGGAGTATGCCTTTTTGTTCTCGTTTCCTTCCGCTTTAAGAAAGGTTTGGCTATTTCCCTACCATGTTCTTCAGCTTGTTGCGTTTGCAGAGAAAGATCAAGGAAACTTGAAATACTTGGTGGTGAAATGACTGACTGATTGACTGTTCCACAAATTTTACTTGAAGTTGGGCTGCAAGACGGAGTTGCCTAAAAATAACAAAATAACTAATGATTTTCTTAAATTTACTCTTTTACAGTTCTTAGTTAAACAAAATAGATTCTTAAAAATATAAACATATAAATAGATAAGTACATTTTAATAATCTTAGACAGAAAACAACATCTTGTTTTGTTATGCACATTACTGCATAACACACATCATTTCTAAGAACTTTAAGTAAACAAATAGAATCAACACATGCTTGACTCTGAAGTTCCAAATCTGTTATCTATAATATAAAAAAGCACTGATAAATGTAATTGCTATTGCAAATAATGTACTGTGCATAATGCATTGACTGTAGAAGAGAATTCTTACCAGAGTGTTCTGTGCAGATGGCTGAGTTGATGATGATGTTGATATAGCTTTATGTAATGATTCTGTAACAAAAAGCACAGACATGAGATAAAGAAGCAATAGTAAACATAGCATGGATATCATGTCAGAAAACAATTTATTTGTGATGTTACGTAATAAAGCCTGGGTTTGTTATCTTTTGAACAACCCAGCCAAGGAAAACACTGATGAGATGAAGAGAACAGGGTGTGCAGCTTGGATCAATTAGACATAGAGTTTAATTAACAACCTGATTCTAGAATGCTGATATTTGAAAGTAAAAAATTATGAAACACCCAATATTGGATGTAACAAAGACTAGAGCACTTTACGAAGGAAACCCTAAATTTCTGAGAAGACGAAACGTCTTTCAATCTATGCTTTCACCGTTTTCAAAACAAGATGGCCGTGTCCGAAGTCGCCAGATAATCAGTTGCAATTTTATTATTTTCTCATAAACCACCCCCCAATTCACACAAACACACTAAGCTGTTAAACACAAATCAGTGGTTAATTTTTTTCAGAGTCAAACATCATTCCACAAAAGAACCCAAGCCTGCCATATATTACTACCATTGGTAGCTTTCGTGACCGTAATATTTGAGGGAATTTCAAAATGTTAGAATTTTTTTAGGCAGGTCATATAAAGTTATCAGAGAGATTCTATGGATTGAACACCATTAGTTAACCACCTGTAACCTTTGCAATTACAATATTCACAAATTGTGTTTGTTTGGAGCTGTAATCTCTAAAGTAGGGTACCTCAAAATTAAAAAAATTAAAAACTCTCAAAGCTCCAACTTTCTAAGTCTAAAGAAGCCTTTTACTTTGTTACTTTCTTCTTATTTGTTTTCTTTGAATTACTTGTATAAGATATTGTTATACTGAAGTAAAATGAGGGTTGTCATATTTAACATGTCTTGTAAATGAGGCACCTGAAAGCAATTTTAAATGGTATGTGCAAATAATAAAATAAAAAAAAAAAAGCTCTAAAGAAAGGTAAATTTTAACAGAAATTAAAAAAATCTTGAATTACACCAGGGTCATAAAACACAGTGAAAGAAACTCCATAACGATCCACGTATTGCAAACTAAATATGGCCCTTGGAAAAACAAAAAAAAACTAAGGAGAACAGTAAAGATTTCGATATCTATGAAGCCCCACAGATATGGCTAAATCTGTTCTTTTTCGTAGCTATATACACAGCCATTGATTAGAGAAACAGACACATATTTGTACCTTGTGCGAGCTGTAATGAGTTATTAGGGAGGACAGCAGCCAGGTCAGCCACTAACTGGCATGCTAATAAAGTATCACTGCCACCAATATCTGCAGAGGAAATAAGTCAGGAATCAATACTAGGAAGGTGAGAAAAAGAAATTTTGATTGTCAAAGCATTAATGGGTAATTTACGAGTTAGTTTTGAACATTTACATCAACATAAATAATTAGAATAAGTTCAATGTCATGCAGGTCATGAAAACAGCAAAAATGATAATAAATGTCTAAAATAGCATATATCATATATGTGACTAAAGAAACCAAAAAAGAATATTTTGCTTTGTTCTGTTACATTGTTACATGACTGACATAGCTAGAAATGTCTCGCTATTAGATTTAATCAGGACCTTATAGACATAACTATTTTCATGTTTAGAAGAAGATTAAGCGAAACATCTCATTAGGAAGATCAGCTATATTTTTAAATTGATAAATCCAGCACACACAGGTTCTTTAATCGTCAAGATATATATAGATGGAAGAAGCAAAAAGTAGTTCAAATTTTGAAAGTGTTAAAAAGACGCTCACGGTAGAACAACACATTTTTATCCAGGTATAGGTTGCAAATCTTTTTCTCAAGTAAGCACCGACACAGGACACTGAAATAGTGTCTTTTTGTCTAGAGATTACCCACAAATGTTGTCGTTCTTTCAGGTTATTCTGATAATCTGGATCTGACATATATATATTTATTTATAAATGTAGAGAAAGAAAATATTGCTTGCCTCCACCAGGATTCGGCAAGCATATTTTCTTTCTCTACTTTATTATTATATATAAGAAAACCAAAGCACAGCAGAGAACATTTGTTTGTGTGTTTGATTCGGGTTTTAAACCATACTTAAGTTTATTTCACTCATAATATGACGGCATGCCAAACTACATGTAACGATGTTGGCAACACAGAAGGCACCACACTCCATTTACTGGACAAAAAACAGGAGAGCACACCAAAGCTCAGAGAGCACCAGGGCACGGGAGACATACCTCTATTTGATGGTGCAGACACGGTGGTTGATTTTGATAAAGACACAGATGTTTTATTGAGAACAGGTCTGCTGGGATCATCCTGAAGCCTGGTGTCTACCGGTGTAATGGTGTTCACCAGTGGACTGGAGATAATACGAGGTATCACAGAGGGGTTGCTCATGCTGGCTGACTGAGAGGACTGATCAACAGGGAGGAACTTTGCTGTCCCCGCCATTGTAGAGCTGGGTACCATGGCTAATGTCATTAACTGATGACTCTGGTGTTTAGGTAGCAGTCGTCTCTGAACTATCATAGGTTTCCGGACAGGACGAGATCTTTTGTAATGCCCCCCTGGTAGCAACAGTTCTGTGTTCTAATGACAAAAATTAGAACATTGATTCTCAACACAATCTGTTCACAACTCAATTAAACATTTTAATATTATATCCACTGTTTTATCAAATGTCTATCATTAATATGTAATTAACTGTAAAATTAACTTAGAATTATAATAATAATCATTTATCTGGCTGTTGACTTAAATGAGCATCTCAACATTTCTGATTTGTTAAGTCTGTCACATATGGGAGATCTGATCTGAGCAGAATTTTACTCATGATATTTTGTAAGTCACAGCTTTCATTGTTTTCCCATCACACGCTAACCTTAAAGCCTCCATACAAATTTTGTGAGAGCCAGAGTTATCTAATAATTGTTGAATTTAGACTTACTATTTGTTCTGGTCGCCCAGGTGGGACTTTCATCTGTGACCTGATACCCTGTGTAAGAACAGAGGCTCGTACTCTTCGTAGAGGATCTCTACTCTCGGGACTAGAAGACTGCAACAATGCATAACAAGAGTTTTGTAAACTGTTGGTAACAAAAATTTATTCTTAGCCACCAGGTTGAACAACCAGCTGGCATAACTACATGTAGGTTGCACCACCAGTACACGTATACACACTAAACTCCATCACAAATGCTATCTCACCGACACCATATGGAATACTTTAACCAAGTTTAATAAGAATCTGATAATGAAATTTCAAATTAACAGCTGGAAACAAAATATAGACTTTAACGCCATGGGGTACCACCTTTAGACGGACTAGGGGCAAATGCACATAGACCCTACTCAATCCTATGCGACACTGTGTCACATGGAATACCTTTACAAAGATAAGATTGATAGATTCCTGATTTACAGCCAGAAAATTTCCAACATGTGGCACTATACCTATATAAAGTCAGATAAAATTCTTGCTGGAAGGAACATTTGTATCTTTTCAAGTGAACTGCTAGAAAATTTACTGGTAGACACAAGGTGGTGCCCCCAGTAGGCAAACACACACTTAACTCAATCCCATGCAACATCTTGTCTTGGAATATTTTTACCTGGTAAC
The DNA here is from genome assembly GCA_032466195.1 of Katharina tunicata. Taxonomy (NCBI): domain Eukaryota; kingdom Metazoa; phylum Mollusca; class Polyplacophora; order Chitonida; family Mopaliidae; genus Katharina; species Katharina tunicata. Next base: position 3,390 of record JAVFBZ010010809.1, on the reverse strand, counting down.
CAAATATAGGCTTTGGCACCAGGTGGCGACACCTGTAGGCGGACATCTGCATAACACGATTCCATGCAATATCTTGCCACATAGGATATTCCTACCAAGTTTGATTAGAATCTGATAAGCAATATACAAGTTAAAGGCTGAAAACTAAAATATTCTATCTTCATATCTTCTATCGTCTAATGTTGAGCGGATCACCACACATGCATCTGAACAGAGCACCAAGCAAAGAAGACAGGACACCCTTTTTGGTTAAAAATTTAAAACATCTTATCAAACTAATTTGTAAAGAATATTTACATACATGTGTTGAGCTGCAAATTTTAATAATTTTACAATGTTAGAAAACACTCTTTAAAATATAACTCAATGTTTAAACATTTAATATAAAGTATAATTATCTGCATATACATAATCATCTATACTATCATCTGACCAATACTTACCCTTGTATTTTTATTGGATTTTGAATTTGGTGGGCTTGTGACTTTAGAATTTGTGTTTTTGTTACAAGCTTTGTGACCTAGAGATTTTCCAGCTGTTGAACTAGCACTGATAGGTGTAGAGCATTTCTGACACAGCATCTGTCCTTCACTGCACACAGTCTGTCAGGCATTAATGATAAACAAGCATAAAGAATCAAAATAATGTACGAAATGAACTATTAATTATAAATGACGCCAATTATTGATAAATGTTTTAAAAAGTATACGATGACAATGCACAGCCTATGTTCGGCAGGAAATTATATTTTTAGTTAACAATTTGAATACTCTATGTATGCATGAAGAATAATTGTTGTTATTATAACATATAGATATCATGACATATACAGTACTCAGTAGGAAAAACATTTGTAAAAAAGATTTGTAAAATATCAACCTTGTTTTACCAGTTTGTCTTTGTTTCGTCTTTTAAATCTTTCATCTGAATTGTGCCTAAGATTTATTGATTGATTGATTAGGTTTTTACGCCGCATTTAAGGTTATTTCACTCATGACCCACCACTACAGATTGAACCATTTGTCTGACATGGCAAAAACTTCTCCACTGGAGCTGTGGAAACTCATAAATGAATAATACATGTAGATTCCAAATAAAGAGAACATTCCAGTGACTTATCTCCCATGTAAATACATCCACTATATATATACTCACGGATGCTTGTTTTGGTTTGGACAAGTCAGAGAATTCGGTATTTGACAGATGAACCAGTCTTCTTAATAAATTAGTGAGTTGCTGAAGGGCCAGAAGACCTGTAGTTTTAATGTCACACCATTCATACCCTAATCTCAGTTTACCACTCTCTCCAAACATCAGGTAAAGTTCTGCTAAAGTTACATCCTCACTATCTGACAAGGACCATCCCTTCTTTATTGCCTCCTGAATGTCAACAGATTTTCTCTCTTTAGAGGGTGTTGTAGCATTGTCACTGTGAAGCAAATCCCTCTCAGTAGCACTATTTCCAGTATTTACACATATCACAGAATCTAAGCTTTCAGACCCATTAGTCAATGATTCACCAACTAGATCAGCCTTACAGTCCTCTTCAATATCTGAACTACACGCTGCACTGCCTGGTAACATTAAATCATCGGGGAACATAGCGTTTTCGTCATCTATTATTAACCCTGTGCTAGATAACACAGAAGAACATGCGAGCCGGCCACTATCAGGGGAAGTAACTGCAACTCCTTCAGTCCCAGATTGAGAACTCTCACTTTTATTTCCAGTTCCATCAACTTCACCAAAGGCTTTCTCAACTGAAACAGATAAAATTCAATTAATTGCAAGGGTTCTAAACATGAAAAAAAAGGGAAAGTTTGTTTGCTCGCAAAGATCGAGGACAGAACCCCCGGACATGACACAGATGTCCACGCTATGGTAAAAGCAATCACAATTGTCATATGGTGATCACTTGTGTCATTAAAATTCAATATCCCATTATGAACAACAAAATGATGAGCAGGACACAAAATCTGAGGTGCTGAACCTTTGATTTGTAACTATGACCGTGTCAATCAACCCGGAAAGACACCAGTATCATAATGATATCGTGAAAAGTTGTACTTTCAAAACAACGTAAATCTTAAAATGGTTATAAGGACGGGACACGAAATCAAAGGAGCTAAGCATTTAACACTTAATGTTGACCTTCACAACTAACTGAAAATCCTGGCAGCATATAACAATGAGGATGTGTAAGCTTACATTTGCTGTCACATCTGGCCAATGCTTTGAGGTACCAACATTACTTCAAGTCAATGGATATTAGCCCCACCCATAAAAATCTTAACATACATGTATAAGGCCGATCAACGTGGCGGGATCAAAACCATTGTTAATACAGAATAGCATAAAATTCAATTATGGTAGGATAATGGATTTCTCCTAGCACATACCAGCCTTGTACCAATGAAATATTTTTATTTCAACGTAAACTCTGTTTTAATTTATGAACAAACTCTTAACTTGTTAAAATCAAGGCAATCAGAATTTGTTGAAAATTTCTCATTTTGGGTGCATATGGTACTTTAAAGGCACTATACCGCAGAATTTCAATATGAAGCTGTATCATAGTTTCGTGAAATCCAAACACTTTTCTATTCATAAAACTGATTCACACTAGTTGAGAGAAAAAAATAAAAAAAATGTTGATATGCACAAATGACTTTACGCGACCATCTTCCTCGTGAATATTCAACGCCAAGGCAAGCCACTGACCTATATTAGGTCAGTGAGACGAGCCCAGTTGTCACTCGACCTTTGATCAGCTGTAGCACTTGTGATAATGTATTCACAGAGTAACCCGAGTCATGAAACCGCCTCTGTATAAGGCAGAGCTCATTAATCCTCGTGCATACATTAGACATTGTAATGCGGGTCGCATTATAGATTTTACAAACTTATTTTTATTTTAATACGGTATATCGCACATTCTCAAGGATGGTATTTTCTGAAAGCTTATACTTTGGGCCATACTAGAAAAATACAGAAAACCCGGTTTAATTCGTTTGTCGATTTTTGACAAAAATTCTGCGGTATAGAACCTTTAAGTTCAAAATGAAAGGAAAATATGAGGATAAAATAACCATTCAAAAACTTATCAACAAGGCAGTGGAATTATTACGTTCGTATCTTAATCATAAATGTGGAGTTTTCATATCTTGTTGTTTTGTGATTGATCGACTTATTGGTGTTTATTTACGGTCTATTCCAACAGCAAGCATTGACAGTAACACAACCAAACTAGAGCTGTTGCGACAGCTATACGGATTCCGATCCATTTTATTTCTTGCAACGAAACGATTGTTTACAATGTTTGCCCTAGATAACTATAAAAGTTTCCATAATTTAATACATTGCCACTTAAAAATAATCCCGGTGAAGCAA
>JAVFBZ010010778.1:0-12047 GCA_032466195.1 Katharina tunicata | reverse complement strand
CATATTTTGTACCAGGCATGCATTTGGGGAAAATTCAGAAGCGGTGTTTAATTTCTTCATCTAAGCGTTAAATAAAAGAACCGCAACCAAATCGTCCTTATCTAGATTTGTCAACTGGAAGGAACTGTCACCGATTACTATGGCTCCACGAAAACTGCTTTCTGTTCATTAGTTTTGTTTTCTTTGATATGAAGTTGATGTTTTAAATAAAACGATAAATAGTTTCGATTTTCGATAACAATGCGGTACACATGGATTATCATTGTTATGGTTTATGGCGATAACACGAGATTGCATGTCGTTTTTGGCTGGTGGGAGTTGTAATAAGATTACTCCAAGCTCTGATTATATAAGGTATTGGACAATCCGGACACATACATATTTACATACGGGTAGCGGACAATTCGGTTGAACATGACATAACCTGCTGGATATATGTAATAAATATTTATACTTTTACAAATCAGCAATGGGTCACTTCACTTCTCGTTTATATGAAATGTCGATATGTATGCTTTGTATCAGCAGTGTAGATTGGCCACATTAGAAACAGATTGTCCATTGCCAAACAATTTACCCAAGCGTATTATTAATTGATGCTGTCAATTGCTACTCGTTTTGCCCTGTGTATAGTAGTGGGAAACGGTCGGTAGGCCAGGTCAGTTGAAGTCATGTATAACAAGAACACAAGTGAGACATAATATACGCCAGGATATATAGTTTCAGAGTGTACTCCTTGAAATAAATTGTATTTTTTACCACCAGGTACCGCTACCAGTAGGCGTACAAAGAAATAACCGATCGTGCCCCATTAATTTTTTTACCAAGTTTGTTAGGATTTTGATTATCGGTTTTAAAGTAAATTGCCTGAAACCAAAAATCCGAAAACCATCATCTTGTCTGCTTAAACCATACTTATTTATCCACTAACATGTTTGTAATCTTAAAGATCGAAGTATCGTCAATACTCCAAGAGGCTGTTACAACAATACCCAGAATATGCGCATATCATAATTCAAGCCAAGGACAGCCCCTATAATTTGAGCGATAATAATTTAGTTCATATCCCACGAAACAGAACAAAGGCGTTCGGCTACCAATTCATTGGTTACCCGGGAACGAAACTATTGAACCAATGTCTCACAATCATCATGACACAAGCAACTACAATTCATGATTTTAAGCTCTTTAACACATGGTATGAATGTAGCTGCTTCCTCTGTGATGGTTTACTTTAATCATTACTTTTGTCAAGAGTAATCACACTGGCACAGGGATATCGAGTAATTAAAGTCGATAAATTATCTCATGTTCTTGATCAATTCTCAGAGACATGTTTCTAGATAGACCTGAATCTCGAGTTTGAATCATATATATACAGATTTTATTTATTTATTTTATTTTATTTATTTGACTTCAATCTCAAACGGACTACAGTGAGCCCAGTTTACATGAGTTGATAACTAATGATATAACTGTAATAAGAAACAAAAACAGCAGTTAAATAATACAGTGATAAAATCATATCAGAAAAAATGTACGGTTGCCGTGATGAAGAAAGCTTATAATGACAAACATGTCTAAGGAAATTCCGTATTGGCTATATGAAATTCCACATAAAAGGTGATGAGAGTTTACATTTTTAGATTCAAACCATATCCATATTCACACTTTTTATTAACATTTTTGAACTGTGACATATGTCATTCTCTTGTATTTTTCATAAAACGTATATACCTCTTCATTTTGTGCTTTTATAGATAAAATAATAAAAATAGTTTATATATGTGCAAGATTTGTGATGATTTACATTTGTACCCTAGATAATCACACAAATACACATATAGTTATAGATTTTATGCTTATATATACCCACACTTTATATAAATATATTTTTGTACAAATATAGAGAAAGAAAATGTTACTTACTTTCATCGGGATTCGAACTCTGGTCTTTGGCTTGTAGGGCCAACGCTCTTTATATATATTTGTTTGTATATATACACATTTGTGGGTAATATCTAGATAAAAAAGACGCTAATTCAGTGTCCCGGAGTTAGTGCTTACCGTAGAGAAAGATTAGCAGCTTTTACCTGGATAAAAAATCGTTAGTTATATACCGTGAGCCTCTGTAGCTCAGTTGGTTAGAGCGCTGGTCCTGCTAGCCATATACCCGAGTTCGAATCCTGGTGGAGGCAAGCAAAAATGTACGATTGGCTTTCCCAAAAAAGTGAAAATATCTGCCTGCTTGTATTTCCATTTGTGTATGCCAAAATCAAACTGATTAGTTTCCACCCCAATGTAAGCGCCGGCCTGAACACAACAACATGTGACTTTTCTGAATACTTTCTAAATGTGACAGAAAAGATTTTATGGGACTGCAGTTTGAAGAATAACTGTTTCAGACAGCGGTTTTAATCTTCCCACCAACTGATAAACTTTCCACGGACAAAGCTATTATAAATAAGCCTAATTAGATCGACATGCTGCCTAGTTGTCGGAAAGTTTTGACATAAAATGACATAAATTATTATAATGAACTACAAGCACGCGGACCTGGGATTTTAGGCAAAGTGATTGATGTGCCTTATTAAATTCCAAGTCTTTTCTATTTGTAAATAACCGAACGCTTCAGTTTTACACAGATATTAAATTAATAGTTTCGAAAACGATTGACGTTGACGATTCTGCGAATAATCTCTGTAAACTAGGAACAGTCACTGATATCTGCATTTTATCAATTTAAAGCGAGTGTATTATATGCCAATGGTGCGTCACATGGGTTTTGGGAGCTGGATACACTAGTCAAGAAAGCACCTCATGGTGGTGTGGGCTACAACGTACACTTCTACAGGGAAGATAGATTGTCTTCATGGCAAAGAAACAAAGGACAGATATACTCTAACATTGATTTAGTTAGGTATGTGGTCTGTATTGTTTAGGTACAACAATACCAATATTTCAGTAATGCTTTTAGAAACAGCCATGTTCAAAACATAATATTTCTGAAATACGCGAATTTTGCTCCCTTTAGTTACATTGAATATGTTGCCCTTTGTACGCAATCAAACAGTTTAGAGTAACCCGCTCTATGTTCGCAGTGGACTGGACTTCAATCAAATAAACCAAACAGACGACGATCACTTTACTTTCACACTGTAAACACATTATAGGCTATGGCATTGGAAAAAACTGGATACAGATTTTGTCAATATCAGCTTTTCAGTTTCTATCGTTAAAAGACAGTACACATACGGACCAAAAAAGATAAAACACTGGAAAGTGTTAACCGATATTTCTACAATGTTATTTCTAAATGATTTCAAAACGGACCTAGTTATGTAGCCTTTTCAAAGCTAGTGTGCCTGGTCTTTTCACTGGTATAATAAATATACCTGACCGGAATTTATCGATTTACTAACGACCATGGCGGTATTATTAAATAATAATAGACCGTCTACAAGGTATAGTCGTCTTGACATGCTGTTGTCTAACAGCGTCCTCAATCTGTTTTTATACAATGTTAGACCAACTTAACTGAGTCGTAATTGCAGGTCGTCTAGGGTCTGTATTATTGTGATATTGAAACTGCTTATTAAATTAATACATGTCTAGTGATCTACGGTGCATTGGACAATAATATGCGACGTGGGAGGTGACTAGTAAAGACGGGCTGCTGGGGGGTTAAAAAAACTTACGCTTTTTCAATGGGGGTTGAGGAAATCGGGTTATTTCAAGTTTTCTCTATCTTAAAATGTCATTTGCTCGATGTTTTGATTCACATTGTAGCATTTACGACATTGGTGTCGGTAATAATGTAGAGAACAGCTGATAGTGTGGTCATTTGAACCTTGGGAAGTGACCATTGATGTTTTGAAGTGACCACTTATGATTGGCTTTGATCACTACTGTATCCTACCAAACATACATGCTTCCAGGGTAGACAACTACAGACAAGGGACATAACTCTCAACATCCACGAAATATGTCTATCCCCTTTATTACATCTGAAGACATATTTAGTATTAGTGCATTGTCTTCAGGTAAGAAGCTAGTAAACTAAGATCATGACAGAAATAACCATATATACGTAAAGAAGAATTGTGTTGTGTTAGACACAAATGTAAAGTTGAAGGGCTGTTGTTTCGATTCGAAGTTAACCCATATCATTTAAGCTTACATTAGTTAATTAATGAGCAGTAATTGGAAGTTACCTATAGTTTGCTTGCTGTAAATTTATGTTTGTTGCCTTTAGTTTCCATCCTTCGCTATATCTACATAAGTTTTAGAAGTGATCCATTATTATTTTAAAAGTAGGCAATGTTTTTTTTATCACTTATCACTAAGCTACGAAAATCAGTTTTTGAAAGAATTATATAAACTAAAAATACCAAATGGTGAACTTAATGTAGACAAAGTATTATAATAAGTTATTGCTCGTATGAATAGAAACGTTTTGCTAATATTAATTCATAACAATTCAGGTTTTAAAACATACATTTCACGTACTCGTGTCATTGGAGAATTAAAGTTTACTTGCTTAACCAAATAAAGACATTCAATCTTGAGTACACATTTATAAAGAAAACTAATATCGGATGATCTTTTTCGGTCTATCAATTGGGGATGTTAAAATATTTACAAATATTGTATACATTGTAAAATTGTATTGACACAATAAATATGTTTGCTGGAAAACAGATAATTCGGATAATTTTTTTCCTGAACATTTTCAATTCGGGTTTCAAACGAATTGTGTTGTAAAACAAACGCTGCAAGCAAATACAGAAATGACGTTTCATTTTAACGAATTCCTCAATATAAAAAAATACAGCCAGTTAGATTAGGGTTCTGTAAGGTACAAACAGTGATAAAAGTGTATATCTGTTCCAGTCGAAAACGAACAGACTAAGCCTCTCCTGTTATCTTAAGCGACAACAAATACAAGACAAAACTGATAATTGATGAGCAACAATAACAGAGATATTGTTTACATGGCCCGGCCAACAAGGCTTAGTTGTGAAGTTTTTTATTCACGAAACGACACATATGAGCTATTGCGGTGTTATTGTTCTATTGGCTTTGGTGACCTTTGGTCACAAAGCTTTGAGAACACGTCTTGGCAACCGAAGCGGGATTTTCACAAATTTGATTTCATGCATAAAAGGACGGATTATACAAGATTGCCGGACTACGCATTACATAGGCCTACATCGAGTGGAATATTCGGAGAGGTAGCCTAACCTTCGAGACATTCGCAATAAATATTTATATTGTGATAAGCTACTCAACCAACTATGACAACTTTCTGTCTGGCCATTTTAAATGAGTACGGGTAGTTTTGGGTCATTTTTTGTAATGAACCGATTTATCGGTGCATGTGGACACGTCTCAATGAACCATTCATTATGTTTTCTAAAATCAAGGAATAATTACACACACATTGCAAATGGAGATTACATTAAATATATTACTCATGGCGAAAGTCACATGTTTTTTTTTTTTATTTACAGAGATTTCGGCTTGAGTTGCCATTCCAGTACAGAAGGGCTATGTTGTAAGGTTTAAATGATGTTATGCTAAAGCGGATGTAGGCTATGCAACACAAATGGAAGAATATTTGGACACTATAAATATTTGTTCGATTTCATCAAGACACTGCATTTGTATAGCACGCGCTTGTTAAGTAATGCCAGACCATTAGTAGTCTAAGTTTCCAATATATCTAAGCCGGTATTGACATGACTTAAACGGTAATTGTCCTTCCGTAGAATGACTTTTCAACATGTATTTATGGGGGCCTATGCAAAATATATTATTTGCATCGTACAGCTTACAGATATCTGTAAAATAATACAAAATTGTCATTTGGTCACAATTGTGTCATGTAAGAGTAACATATTTGTGTTTTGCACGGTCGACTAGTTAATGCAAGAAACAAATACATTGTAGTGCCTACACCTTTCCTATTCATATTATGTAATTGATTGTAAATATACTATTATTTCCGGGATTTTCACGAGAGATTTGTTAGTGATACAAAGTTTCATACCATTACTTGAGCTACAAATTAAAGCGGACTAGCTTTCTAATTTCTGTGGGTATTTTATATAAGCCACGTATGGAGGCAGGTTTAATATACTGAAACTTGATGATAATGAATTCAAACTTTACTCGAGGTATATCACTTTATTTTGTTCAACACTTTTCTCACAACATATGAGAGCTAGATTTTTGTTTTAGCTCGTAGGTGTCATGGTGGAAAGAAGTCAATGCAACTCCGTGACACAATTATAGGGAAATATTCGAAAACATCACGTACATATTTGTCAGATCTGGGTCTCTATATGCACTTGCATTGTTAGCAAAGCTCAGTTGTGACAAAAATAAAACATTAGTGAATGTCAGGCATCTCCTGGGCAACCACATCTTGTTGTACCATTTGGTCAAATACAGGAAGTGTTTGAGACAAGGTTCTGCGAGTAATAATGATCTTCCATACTCTTATTTCAGTTCCAACATTTCACCGACGGGTTAAATAATCAAACATAATAATAAGGTAGACAAAATACTTCTCGTGACACTTATGACAAAGTAATGACTAAATTTATCGTTGGCTGCCTCAGATTTGGCATTGATTCTTCTCATTTATCGCGCAGATTGTGCAACCCATACCCCGGAGTAAACGTAACCAGTCATTCATTTCGACAGGTTAACAGTTTTCCGATTTAATAAGTTAATTAAGGAACCAGAGAAAGTTTCGTTCACACTGATATGCTAAGGGTATCCACATACCACGAGAAGTCAAAGTCTGTTCTTTGCCTGTGGTTTATCCATTTGAGGTATACAAATCTCTTATTTATCAGCAGGTTGTATGCGAACAATACTTCATAAATTATTAGTATACAAAGAAATTCATATAGCTAATTTTATTCTCTTGATGTATATGCATAAGCATGACAACCATATTAAAGTTAAGATATTAAGTTTTCTGTGAAACATTCTATAGAGTAAAAATAAAAGTTTTCTTTTCATTATTAGCCAACACCATGCATTTTCAATTAAAAATGTTTCCTTCCAAAGAAGTGCAGCATTATGTTGATTAACTAGCATAGAAGCTGCTACACGGAATATGTTAAGATATTTAGAAGCTGATGGGACATACAACCTAGGAATTTTATCAAGCATTGTGTGCTATTCTGATAACGGTAATGGTATCTAGACCACAGCATCGCTTGGAAATTAGCAGAAGGTAGAATCCATCATATTTAATTAACCCTTTTACTCTGTAGAATGGACTTATTGCCCTGATCTCAGTCTCAAATGTTAGACATATTCACGGGGGCCACAATAGCTTTAATACATGTATGTGATTGGCGGAAAGGATTTTCCCACTGCTACGCTAAGACTGTCATGTAGATCCTAATATCACAGGAAGTCAGATTAATGAAGACTGTTTTCTACCTGTGGTTAAACCAGCCGACTTTTACCAATCAGTTATTTATCGGGAAATTTAAATTAACCTGATGGCGCTATTTATTTGAAATTCGTCTTGCAGTAAACGAAGCGGTAATTCTCTAAGATAAGCTAAAAGGTTTTCATGGCTTTAATCTGTGGAAACAGAGAAAGTCGCTTTCAAAATGCCATGTTAAGTTTGTGACATTTATAGACATTGTGCGATGCCCATATACAGAGACATTGTTTACTTGTGACCAATCACTATAAGCCAGTAGTTCCACAGATGAGTTTTGAGTAACATAGAATAATATAAACTGCGAACAAGGAAGTCATGTGGGTATAGTAAATATATTTCGGCTTTATTATGCCATGATCAGTTAAACGTATACAAAAATACGAGGCTAGCAGAGTACATGTATATACAACACATTAATGTTATAGATTTGTGTAGTCCCTGTAATTACTGTGTTATATATACTCGTTGTATATGTTTCACTGATAATGGCATAAAATATCATATCTATGCCAATGTGACTTCCTTGTTCAGAATATCTCTTATTCTATGTTAATCAATCCCTACCTTTTATAAATCTTTCTATAAACCTGTTCTTGGAACACCTACGCATGCAGCTGCAGTAATATTCATTTATTTTAAGAAATGCACTTTTTCACAATGAGAAAATAGGTTTTCAATTGCATTTGTCCTGTGCAGTTTAAAAATGCACATATTTCATCATTTTGTTGTTTGATTCTCTTTAGTCATTGGTTACCAATGTGTGGTGGTTAATACTATATTGAAACATTATAGTTAAATATCTATCAAGTGTGTAAGTGAACACTTTAGTCTTTGGAATGTATATCCTTTTATTAGTTTATCGTACTTCTGTTTAAGCAACCTGAATACACAATTCGGACGATTAAGTTTAATGCCACGAAAATAATTGATCTGAATGCTCAATTACATATGGTTGGTTTGCGGCTTTGCGCCATACTGCCTCAAGAAAATATGATTACTACATATATTTACAAGACAACGTGCCGTATAATCAGATTATTTGGATCTAGAAATGATTAAAAATAATCAAGTTTCAAGCTTCATTAGATTTGTAGACGTCCTTCAGACAAACCATTCACCAGATTTAACAGATCTGCTCCCTAAAATTTAATTCACACTCTCCGGCCAGTGTACTTCGGGGATTTAATGATTATGATAACTACTTGTAATGCTTGTAGATAATAGGTTAAATGTTGTAATAATTAGTCTGGGGACTATACAATAGCTTGGTAGCGTTCAGACAGACAGCTATGTGGACAATATCCCGCGTACCGAAGCCTACCACTATGCAACTATCCAGGGCAACTATTACCCAACAACTAGAAGCTAAGTTATATTGAATAATATGATATTGGTGGGAAAATGGTTTGATGGTTATTGACAGCAAACATACAGAACTTGCCTGGTCACTTGTATTATTAGTTAGCTTTATTAGATTGATTTGCTGTCTCAATCGCAGAAAAGTTAGACTGTAAAAGCATAACTTTTGACCATGGCCATGTCAAGGAAAAGCTACAAAATCTAATAAAAGCGATTTGTGAGAGAATGGTTACTAATCCCAGGAGTAGGCTTGCAGTGTCAAATTCATTTCATATCTGTTTTTCTAAGCTTTTCAAGTGAACCACTTAAGCGAGGCACTGTTTTACCTTTGTTTGTACAACACATTACCTCCAGTGGTCAGTTTATATAATCAGTGCGTGTGTGCGTGCTTGCGTCCGTGCGTGCGTCCGTCCGAGCGTGCGTCCGACATATTTTGTCCAGATAATACTTCAGTTACTATGTAGCATACCACTTACACTTACACACAATAGTCTTCTCCATATGCAGATGTGCAACGTTCAACCTTTTTTGCAAATTAATGCAAATTTCTACATAAATTATGCAAATATGGACATGTGCAAGGTAAAACTTTTTCCCAAAATTTGCGCAAATTTCTACTTAAATTATGCAAGGTGTCTGTCATCGGACTTGTCCGGACCATAGCTCACTTACTATATAGCATACCACTTTGACACTTGACGCGTACATTCAAGCAATCTATGCTTGCTTCTTTTCTAGTTTTATTTCCATTAAAACGTTGTTCTTTGTTTCATAACCATGAACTTATGTCCGTTGTCCTTGTTAGTTAGATTTCATTCTAGAAATTTGTAAATATAATAATTACCTTATTTCACGGGTCAGCTGTATTAAATCCAAACGATTCCTGTATGACGCCATATGACAATATAGTTTCTTTGTGGCAGTATTAATTTAAGTCCAGTTGATGCTTTAAGAATGTGTATTTATTACGCTTAAACAGATTTGTATTAGCTTTGATAAATCTGGTTTTATGAGTATTCATTTTAATTCATAAGTAAAATATATGCAAAATTAAACAAAATGCCAGTTAAAAAATAAAAAATAATATACCGATAATAAAGGAGATTTTTTATTAAACAAAGTTTTTGTTAAATATTCTAACGTCCTGCATGGTCATTTTCTACTAAGAAGGCTAGATCTCTTCGTCCTGCAAATTTCATCACGCATCTGCTCTGAACGGAAGATATTTACTTGAGATATCCACTCGTTATTTACTAGTGACACGACATACTTATCAGACGTCATCCAACCGGTTATTTCTTAAAGCCAGAGAAGCGGCGCAGTGCTGGGATGGGTGATCGAAATGCAATAGCTTCTGCTCCAGGTGATAGTGATGGTTGTGGAAACTGGCTTCCGTCCTCTGCTATGTGGATCAGGCGTCTGGTGATTGCTTTGCATTATTAGGGACAATCTGGGTTGGGATTCTATTTCTGTGTGGAAGACTCGTCAGCAAACTCAGAAGATAAATTGTCATAGTATAGTTCAATCGTACCTTGAACATCTCGTTTCAACTTCCTGAGCAGGCTTGAGTCTTTTATCCTTTGAATCAAACTCAGTACGGCGTCGGATATTGTTCCAGCATGTAACAGCAAATTAATATACACGGATTTTTTTCGGCCAATACCTTCCTCTCATTGGGCTACAAACACGGGGATTCCGGTGTCTGGATGAATGCGAAAAGTGTACACCTAATCTTCCCACCTGTCAGATATTTTGTTATTCCCGCCAAATGCTAATTTTTTAACAACGACAATGTCAACAACTTGTACTATGGCCACGTCATTTCATGCGATGACTGCAGTCTGCTGTACGTCGGCAGCCATCTCGTATTTGTGCAATAATTAAAAGAAATGACCCTTAAGTAGTGGAGGAAATAAACCAAACAAAAATAAGAAAATGGTGCTTGCAGATTACTTGAACTTTGGTGCAATTTAGCTCATGTACCGGCTTTTTCCAGTGTCCTTTTTTGCTGATTTTATAAGCTGCCTAGCATACATGTATGTTGTAGGGTTATATTGGATGATTCACACAAACCATCCCCCACCCGATGATATAGTGTAGTGCGAGATGTCTTAATTCCCTTACTATTCTACAAACTTCTTGTATGAGCTTACCTTTGAAATTAGCACTCTGATCTAAGCGTATCCAAATGCAATACAGCGATGATGTATGATCTGTTTTAACAATGCTTCAGCAGTAATTTATCAAGTTGCGAACAGCTTGAATGGTCCGATGCTATGCGTTTGTTTGGTTCAAAGGAAACATGGAAAACGCCCCGGCATCAACATTCATTTTGCTCTAAATATATATTTGATACTAACATCGAAGGAAGCTAATGCTGCTAACCAGAAGTAACTATTCGCGTCAAGTTTTGCAGACGCGATAAGATCAGTTAGAGGATTATTGTCAGTCTTAACCAAGGACATTTACGGGCATTTTTAATGCCAGTATTTCAATCTTGTAAACTGGGTAGTTTCAGTTTTCCATTGCATTCGGCTGAGTTTGCGATTACCCGCCGAGCTCCATCTTGGCGCTGGTAAAAGACAGCCTCAACCCATGTGGATTTGCGTCGTTTTGTAACTAAAATGCTTTACCATAATCAGGATATCCTTAAATGGAAGAGTACGTCAGTTTCAATTTATTAAAGGGCACGTGTAATAAAGCAAGTTTATCTGACCATGACTAATATGTTTGTGTCTGGTTTACATTGAGCCATTCGGAACATTACATTTCAAGTGTCAGGGGTTTCTTTAGAGATAATAGATTAGAATCAGCTTTTGCAAAACAGGCTAGCCATATAGGTTTAATAGCCATGACATAGATGCACGTTAACGAACGTCCAGCTGTAACCACTTGGCCCAAGGACGAAGACGACAGCTTTATGTCAGGGATACCATTAACATGAGAGGTTGTTCGGGATTTAATGGAACAGGTTTTGATAGCTGGTTGTGGATAAGACATGAAAGACACATTTATTAGGGGAGGGGGCGATCCTCTTAAATAGAATGGTTTAAACTTGAAACGAGGTTAGATAGAGGAGATTGGAGAGAGAAACAGATGAAACTCGGATATACAGGGATTGCGAGAGTTAAGAAGAAGTTTGGAAGTATAGTTGAGAAATAACAAACTTTCATAATGGAAATCGACGTTTATTTGTGGTAACTTAGAATAACTC
>JAVFBZ010010756.1:0-12048 GCA_032466195.1 Katharina tunicata | reverse complement strand
CCCTGGTGCTCCTTGAGCGTAGAGGCATCAGGAAGCTGATTTGTTGCGTGTCTTTTGGTGTCCTTTGGGGTGTTTCCTTTCACCCCTTAGGCTTGTACACCCTCAAGAGAAATAACCGTAAGTACATATATGGCATAAAGCTGAAAAAAAATAAAACATATTAAAAATACGCCCTCTGGCTTTATAGGGCAGTATGGCCCAAGCCTAATTGTCACGCTAATTGTCTTGACTATAATTACTTGAACATTATTTTTCCAACAGAAAGTAACATTGAATATTTAATAGTTGTAGCAGTTTGGCCATTTTTATGGAGTACGTGGCTGTTATATAAATGAGACACCTTTGAGCAAAGCGTCAAACCCTATTCAATCTCCAAAACACCACGGCGGCTGGTTGGGTGCGGGGAGCCAATTTGTTGTTGTGTTTTTTGTTCTGTAAATGTGTCGTTGTATCTTTTGTGTTACCACCATAATTGCTGGTGCATTGGTTTGGTGGGAGCCCGAGAGCCCTTGGTGCTCTCTGAGCTAAGAGGCACAGGATGCCAATTTGTTGTGGTTTCCTGTAATGTTAATGTTACGTAATTCATGTTTTGTCCTGTCTTGTATGTTGCCAGCGTCGTCTACAATGGTTTCCATAGTGTTAGCTAGCGGGGTGTCTCGGTGTCTTTGAGACACCCTGGAATCCAGTCGAGACACCCTAATTCAGTCAAATTTAACTTGAGCAAGATAGAAAAAATGTCAAATGAGACACCCTGTTTCTTTCAAAATAGTGATTTGAGACACCCTGTTTTTGATTTCTGGCTAACCCTATGGTGATTTCCTTCACCGATTGGGCACGTATGCCGTCTTATAAGTGAAATAACATTGAGTACGGCGTAAAACCCCAATCAAGCAAACAATCAAAATGCCTCACATGTTCTTGCGTTTTTACATCGGAAAAAATCATTTTCTTTTAGTATCGGGCATGGCTCGAAAGGTCTCAGAAACAGGACCTTTTGAATGGCGCTTTGAG
Source organism: Katharina tunicata (assembly GCA_032466195.1). Classification (NCBI taxonomy): domain Eukaryota; kingdom Metazoa; phylum Mollusca; class Polyplacophora; order Chitonida; family Mopaliidae; genus Katharina; species Katharina tunicata. The sequence continues at coordinate 11,037 of JAVFBZ010010756.1, read as the reverse complement.
ATTTACAATATTTGCCCCAAACAACACAGCATTTGAACAGCTGACGCCGGAAAAAAGGCAGAGGTTCGATAGCATGGACATGGAAACCATCGGGAACTACCTATTGTCATTATCAGGTAAGTTTTATTTACTTTGAGAAGCAGTTATATATTTTTAATGTGTCTTTTGATCTATTGGTAATAAATATAAAAGATAAAGATATAGATAAATTCTTTATTTAAAGTCGGTTTTACAAACAAAAAACGTTAGCTCACTAGGTGCTATTGTCACCGACAAATTACATTTAAACAATGAAAACAATATAATAATAAAACATTGTATTCGGTTTGTACAGATTTGGCGATAGAATTAATATTGTAATTTATTTAAATTAATTTTTCTTTTTTTTAAATTCAAATAACGGAATAAATAGTATCACAGTTTTTGTTTGCTTAAATGTACAATACAAATACTCAGAATACATATATGCATAGATATTTAAAATGTAAAAGAAGATAATAATATTTTAAAATGTTTAATAGTATTGGCGCTTTTAATTTTGTTAAGCAGCTGGTTTCAAATTACCGCTCCTTTGTATCTAATGGATTTCAGTCCGTATGTTGTGGTTTTATCGCGAGGTATCTCTATATTGTTGGCAGATCTTAGATTATAGGGGCTAACTTTATATCGAAATACATGTAGATCTTGCATAAACGGTGGATTAAGGCCATGGAGAGACTTGTATAAGCTTACCTCTGCAACCAACTGCCTTTGGCGATAGAGAAGTGAAGTAATACTGAACATGGTGACTACAACATGTACAATACTGTTTTTATTTCCCTTCAGAATATTGAGTCCTGTGCCCTGGTGCTCTCTGAGCTAAGGGGCACAGGAGGCCAATTTTTTGTGGTGTGCTGTAGTCCTATTTTTTATATAATGTTTTGTCCTGTCATGAATGTTGCCACCGTCCTTGACAGTGGTTTCCTTCACCAATTTTGCTGACACGCCGTCATATTTAAGTTAAATAACCTTGAGTACGGCGTAAAACCCCAATCAAACAAACAAACAGAATGTCACTTTTTCCATTACAATATATATACCTTGTCTCTCTATTTATTATAACATGGCCATGAGACACAAACAATGTGGAGTTTCCATCATCAGGAAATGCGAACTACTAATAGGGGAGCTCAAAATTTTAAAAATAATAAACATAATTGTGTGTCACTTCTTTCATTACAATATGCCCTTGTCACTCTATTCATTATAACATGGGTTATCCGGTGTCTGTGGAGTTCGCGAGCTGGTTTTTATGAGGTTTCTTCTAGGTTTTCCACCATACACAGGCAACGCAAATTATTAAGGTTACCGTAGTAAGTCGTCATAAAGGTGAAACAGTCTTGACCATGAAGTTAAGCATCAATCAAACAAACAAACATATCATTATAACATGGCCATGAGAATCAAATCCAAGGCTTTAAATAAATTTTATTTCTGTTCTTGTCGTTGTTGTAGTGTACAGTGTACAGATACAGACGAGTTCAATGCAAGATGAGACTGTACAAATCAGCTATGCCAAAAATCAGGAAAAGATTTATATAGCTGTTAAACCTTCGAGCGGGGTAAGCATTTTAAAATCGCGATCAATTATTAACCAACAGTGCTCCAAATCAGGTTCAAATTCATGTAATGTAAGCAAAAAAAACTAGTCCAAGAGCTTGGGGCAGATTTTCATAAAAGAATTGAGCGGGTGGCTGGTTGGCCTGAGTTTTCTGTACCGTGGTGGTCTCTGAGCTAAGGGGACATCAGAGAGCTGATCTGTTCTGGCTTATCCTGTGGCGTTTATATCTGTTGCCAGCATCGTTTGGCGCATTTTCCTTAGGCTGTCAAACAGTCATTTTAGTGAAAGAACTGTAAGTATATGTATGGTGTTAAACCCAAGACAAACATATATATATCAAAACCTTGTACCTAAAATGATGCAGCCTCTATCACAGAGACCTGTCATAGCATACAGGAGGAACGGATCTGTCAGGGACCTCTTGGTTAAGACGAAAGTTCCTTCTGTATCAGATAACCCTTAACTGCCCTCATCTTTATTTGGTAGACTAAAGGGTTTTGCTACTAACTCTATATGATACATTTTTCAGGTTGTGCTTATTATCAACTATACCTAATAGCTATCTATGTGTGGTGCATATTCGCCACATATTTGTCTTCACAATATACATGTTACATGTGTTGCCTTTTCTCGGGATGCGTCTATGGGTTGTCCGGAGCAGCTCGAGATTCGGGTCTATCTAGAAACTTGTCTCTGAGAATTGATATAAAGCATGAGATTATGTATCGGCTTTAATTAGTCGATATCCCTGTGTCAGTGTAATTACTCTTTATAAAAATATATATGTATTAGTCGCAGGAACACACTGCCGGCAGTCAAATAAGTCAAATACACTTGAGATTGCGGTAAAACACCATTCAATCAGGGGGCCGCGCCATGGCTCTGTGGTTGAGGGTTGGGCAATGGAACCCCGTTTACTGTACCCGGAATAGGTTCGATCCCCCTGTGAACCTTAGGTTTATATCGGAAGTTTTCTGGTGGCTGCTGAGTTTGCGGGGTGGTTTTTACGAGGGTTCTTCTCGGTTTTCCGGCAACGCAAATTAGTAAGTTGTCATATAGGTGAAATACTCTTGAGTACAACGTTAAACACCAATCAAACAAACAAACAAAACATTCAATCAATCCACAGCATAGCTGAAAATCCGCTGTGACACCAATAAATCAACGAGTCAATTAATTGTTTTGATTCCAGGGATTAGCAGGTGTGAACCAGTACTATGTCAACGGGGCAAGGATTATCAATGCAGACATTCGATGTTCAAACGGAATACTTCATATTATCGACTATATTCCCGAGCCTGCCAGCAACCAGTTTGTCTTCGGTTATCTGACCAAACCAGACATACCAACCCTTAGAATGACGTAAGTAAGCTTTTGTATCAATAAGAAAGGCCTACTGTTTTCTGGTGCTTTCTGAGGACATCAGGAAGCCAATTTGCTGTGACGTCCTGTTTTTATTCAGTAGATGTGCTGCCGTAGTCTTCTGTGTTTACCAGTGCGGTTTGGGCGGTTTCATTCACCCATTGGGTGGTAAGGTAAGTGGGAGCCTCTTGTTCCCTTGTACTCGTTAGGCTAAATGGGCATCGGGAAGCTGATTTGTTGCAGTGGTATCATATGAGTGAAATAAGTTCATTAAGTACAATATAAAACCCTAATCAAACAAACAAGATCATTTAACCATTGGGCTGTCACGCCACATGAATGAAAGTATTTAAGTATGGTGTAAAACCCAAATCAATCAATCAATCGTCCTGTAACAATAAGTAGCTAGTGGTTGGGTGGGAGCCTCCTATTCCCTGGTGCTCTCTGAGCTACGAGGCACAGGATGCCAACTTGATGTGGTGTCCTTTTTTGTTAACCTTATGTAAATGTTTTGTCCTGTCTTGCATGTTGCCAGAATCGTTTACGTTGGTTTCCTTCACCGATTTGGCTGGCACGCCGTCATATAAGTGAAATAACCTTGAGTACGGCGTAAAACCCCAATCAAACAAACAAAACCCTAAAAGCTTGTCAAATTCGACCCCTTTTACAACTTATTAAACTACATTTTATACAAAGGGTAAGAAGTGTAGACATACAATTTTTTAATTTTTATAAAGTTCAGACTTTAAATTACCAGAAAATGCAATGTAAGTTTTAGTTGCAAATTCACCTTTAAACATTCAATAAATTACTTTAAGTTTGTGCCCTAAGAGATAGATTTGTTGGAAGATTTAGGGCAATCAGTTTTCATATTTTTTTCGGATGTATGGGTGGGAGTGTGCTGGTGTTTTCTGAACTAAGGGGCATCAGTAAGCCGATTTGTAATGGGGTCCTATTTTTTAGCCTGTAAATGTTTTGTGATGGGGCCACGTGAACATGGAAGACTATGTTGCAATTGTCATTTATGATGGGCTTTTTGGATAAGGGCAGTATGTTTCCAGATTATATTCATGCTGTCATACTTAGCACTGGACAAATATTATCCTTCCAACAGTGATAACACTTTAGCGACTTCACATTTTTTGGTTGTGTTAGAGCTCTGCCTTCTGTTGGGAAACATCACCTTCATACAAGTGAACTACCTTTGAGCATGGCGTTAAACACAAATCAATCAATCAATCAATCATTTGGGGTGGTTTCCGCCACTGATTGGGCTACATATATATAAAATGAGTCAATCTATTTCATTTTCAGCCTGTTCTATACAACGTTGTTAAAATATTTACCGGAAACTGAGTATGACACGATATCAGACTTTAAGACATCGCCGAAGTTAACGCTGTTTGTGCCCTCAGACGAAGCCATCCAGAAAATTCCGCCAAACAAACTTGCGGAGCTGAGGGGAAACCCTGTTGAGTTGAACCAGGTAGGTTTTCAACTAACTTTTGAGGTGGTTGGTGCTCTAGTGTTATTGAGTTGAGGCGCTTCATGAAGCCAATTTTTGTTTTATGCCGTCTTGATAAAAATATGTTTCATTTGAACATATGGCATAGCCACAGAACCAACTTGAACAAGGAGGCATGAGGAAGGTGGTTTCCTGGAGCTCGCCATCATTAATAATAATAATAATAAGCTTTATGTACAGAGGGTTGAAGTACAATGTACACTCATTCAGCTCAAAGCTGATCTTCCCTGAGGCCCTCTTCACACATACACACATACACACATGCACACAGTCACACCCACATTAATTAACATATTTTCTACAGTAGCTACAGGTAGTGAGGTAGGTCTAAATATATAGTCACAGTTGCATAAGAACAAAATGAACACGGTATATATTAGTGTTTTAAACAAAACTAAAAACCCACAATATATAACAATATTTACAGGAAAAAAAAAAAAAAAAATGAACATAGTATATATTAAGATTTTTACAAAAACATAATAAAAAAAAAAAAAAAAAAAAAAAACATCAAATTGAGTGAAATAACCTTAAAGTGAGGGTTCTGGCTCCAGCAACCTAGTTATAATTTTAAATGTTGCTCTTCAGCATACTCAAATGTGGTATTGGAATATTACTGTTCCGTCCTGATAAATACCTGGAGAATAGAAACAATTTCCCTGTCAACGTCCACTGGTAGTCAACATTTTGGGCATGGCTCTCTCTCCCTGCATGTGTGTATATCTAGTACAGCCTTACGACTACGTCATCATGGTCGTGTGACGTAGTTAATTTGAGGATGATGTCTCAAGAAAAGCATTTGATTGGTCAATAATATTTGAGCTCGCACATTTACCATTACAGTGCAGTAAGATGGTCGCTGTGAAAATTATAAGTGAACTTTTACATTGTCCGATGTTTAAGGTAGTTTGAATAGAAACGTAAACAGAACAAACAGACAAAAGAAGCTATGTTCATCTTATTGCATCCTACACCTCCCTTTTAAGTATGGTGTAAAACCCCAATCAAACAACTGTAGATAATGTTTTTTGAAATAACCAAATCTAAAATGAATTCAAGTAATAAAAATTTAAATCTTTCTTAGAAATTCAGTATTTCCAAATTGTTTATGTTTTTATTTCAGGTCATTCGCCGTCACTACATTAAAAATCAGGCCATCCACACTTCCTGGATTATCCACAGGCAACAGTTCCTGACGGAGAATCGAGACGAGAAAATTATCTTCCGCAAAATAAAAACTGACAATTATCCTGAGAGAGGTACATTTTATCAGTATTTTTTTTTAAATGTTCACCACAGCTGAAATACAACAGAATGTTGCCTAAAAATATGAACCAATAGGATTAGAGATTGGGGGAAACTGTGTGGCTTTGTGAGGGTGCCACTATGCGTGGGTAATTCAAATATCTTAAATGTCATAAATGTGTAAGTGAAAGATCCCTAAAGGTGCATTCGCATGGGGAGATTTGTAGTAATGACTTCAGGGGATTTCCCTTGTTTACAGTCAGTGATTTGATTGGTGGATTTTGCATTAAAAATCTCAACCAACCAAAAGATTGCTAATTTGAGGAATTCCTTATAAAAAAATACGATATAAAAAACCAAAAAAGAACCCAAGTTTAGACCAGGGCCATGACCATGGTGGCTTGAATCGATATGTTGCTGCATGTTTTGATTGTCACTTTTTTAAGGGACTCAAATGTGTTTCATTCAGCAAAACAATAAATCAACAAAATGGTTGTTTACTTGCAGTATATGTGATGTCGCACGGCGTGAATGCTTTGGTTACCTTTGGGAATATAACTGTTGCTAACGGTGTCATTCATGTGGTTGATAGTGTACTAGGATACAAATACAACTCGGCCATGGAACAAGTTAATGGAGACAACACCCTCAAGTAAGTCAATAGTTTACAGGAAAAGCAGTCGTCGTCTTTGACAAAACCTTTGAGTCTGACGGGTTATAGAATTGTTTTACTATAGTCACTTTTAGCATGGTCTCTGCACAACTTTGGAAACTAGGTCAGAAACCAGTTAAATCAACGTATTGAAAAATAGTCGTCCTTTCTTAGGCTGAACTGAAATAGTTATCAACATGGCTGCAACAAATGCAATCATTAATTGCTGCCATGTTGAAAACTATTTGCGATCAAAACTGCCGTCTACCATTGCGTGACACTTACAACATGTTGCAAATTGTATCGAACATCACAGCTGCTGTGTCACCTTTGATATGAATTGGCAGTAATAACTACAGGCTGGTATTTTTGTTGTCCTATAACGATTGACCTGGCAAGCCTTAAAAAATAAAAAAAACGTATGCCAGGATAATTCCCAATCAACAGTTTTTGAAGTTTTTCCTGTGCATTGGTGCTTTTTGAGCTAAGGGGTACAGGAAGTGGGCTTGTTGTGCTGTTGTTGCCCTCAGATTTCTTGTGTATTTCCAGTATCGTAAAGGGTGGTTCCCCTTCACCCATTGGTCTGGCTCACTCTAATGAGTGAAATAACCTTAAGTATGGCGTCAAACTCCAATCAGTCAATCTATGTTGCTGCGTCGCTTAGGGTGGTTCCCCCTCACCCATTGGTCTGGCTCACTGTAATGAGTGAAATAACCTTAAGTATGGCGTCAAACCCCAATCAGTCAATCTATGTTGCTGCGTCGCTTAGGGTGGTTCCTCCTCACCCATTGGCCTGGCTCACTGTAATGAGTGAAATAACCTTACGTATGGCGTCAAACCCCAATCAGTCAATCTATGTTGCTGCGTCGCTTAGGGTGGTTTCCCTCACATGTTGGCCTGCCTCACTGTGATATGATACTGAGAAGAACCCTGATGAAATGAACAAACATTTGCCAGTATTTAATTTATTTCTTTCTGATGTAGATTCCTTTGTAACCTAAAAGCTGCAGATGTTTACACGGCTTAATGTACATGTAGGCCTGCCGATTATTATTTACAAATGTTTTTTCCAGTTCCTTCTCTGGTATTCTCCTCTTGGCGTCAGCTGATTTACAGAACATTCTTCGCAACCAGGAGGGAAGTCAGCAAGTGACTGTTTTTGCTCCGACTAACGAAGCCATACAAGCCATCGAAAATTTACCGGGCGTTAACTTCCAGAGCAACAGGACTCTAACTGACATGGTATGTTCCAGGGTGGTTGGGTGAGAGCTTCCTGTGCCCCGGTGCTCTCTTCGCTTCAAGACATGTCCTGTTTTGAGTCCTGTTTTTGTCCTGTGGCGAGTTTGGATGTTGTCACAGTCGTTGCCTTCACATATTGGCTGCCTCGCCGTCATATAAGTGAAATAACCTTAAGTAAGGTGTAAAACCTCAAATCAAACAAACAACTGACACGGCATGTTGCCTAATGTTTATCTTGATTTTGAATATGTGGCGATAGTAGCTGCCGGCAAGGCCACCTGTGCCGTGCTCTTTGAGCTCCCCTAAATGCTCGACAAATTCAACCCCCTTTACAACTTATAAAACTACATTTTATACAAAGGATTAGAAGTATAGACAAGCAATTTTGAAATTTTTATGAAGTTCAGACTTAAAATTACCAGAAATTGTAAGTTTTAGTTCCAAATTCACAACATTCAATAAATTACTTAAAGTCTGTGTCGTTATAGGTCGAATTTGTTGAAGATTTAGAGTAACAGGACTCAAGAAGATTGTGTCCTGTATTGTCATGGCTTGTCTTGCTTGTCGTCAAGCAATGCAGGCGCTACGCATGGATAAATTGTAAAATTTCTCATGAATACAAAATCATAAGTCACAAATGTCATTTTCTCTATTTTCTTTGACAGGTGATCAGGTACCATGTGTTAGAAGTGGGAAATGCATTGATTGTGATGGATGTTAATCGCCAGTACGAAAGTCGAGAGACAAGGCGAACAATGTACCAAGGAAACAGTGTGGTCATCTACCAGCGCTATAATGGTACGTTGTCATTTGGGTTGGGTGGGAATCTACTGTGCCCTGCTGCTCTCAGGGCTACATGTATCAGGCTTCAGGAAGCCGATTGTTTGTGTTGTCCTGTTTTACGCCCTCTGTTGTCTTTGTTTGTTGCCAGCTGGGCTGATGGGCATTTCCTGAAAGTTATTGAGCTGGCACACCAATATTAAAAGAGACAGTTTGACAGTTACTCAGATCCTATTTTCAGCACTTGTCAAGGTCAAGCAATTTAGCATTTCACTATGTCAACCGTGATATATATATTTAACTTTAGTTCGAGCCTTAGACTGCTTAGTCCTCGGCATAGGTTCAAATCCCTTTATCGACTGTACTGTATTGCGGCAGCTTGAGAAATGCATTTGTTTTTTCTTGATCACAAGGTTTTCCCAGTTTTCCACCATATTGCGGCAAAGCACAGTCGTCATATAAATGATATACCCTTGAGTACGATGTTAAACACCAATCACATAAAAAATAATTTAAATCTGAGTTATTTTATTTTACAGAAACGTTTGTTGAGGCAGGTTATGTCAGAGCTAGAGTTGTCCGTCCTGATGTTGGGGTTACCAACGGTTACGTCCAATACATCGACAGAGTTTTTGGCGTACCTTCCAAAGACATTCCCACGACAATTTGTGAAGATCCCTGGGTCTAGTAAGTTTTCACATTATTGCGGAACTTACAACTTTTAAAAAGATCCCCACTGTCGACCTTACTTGGGTTTATACGGGAAATTTTTCTGGTAGCTGCTGCTGGATGGTTTATACCTGGTTTCTTCCCGGTTTTCTACCATACATCGGCAACATAAAATCGTCATATAGGTAAAATATGCGTGTGTAGGACATTAAACACCAACCAGAGCTCAAACACCCCTACCCTAACTAAATATCTTCTGTTATTATTTTGGGAGAGACTCATGTGCCCATCAGGAAGCTGATTTGTTGTGGTGTCCTGTTTTTCGTTCTGCCATCAAGCAAAAAATATTCTGTACTTTTATTTTCACAGTAAGAGTTATGTAGTCCTTGAGAGCTTGACTTTGGGAGAGTATTTGAGGGATCGAGGATTAGCCACCAACTCACCTGGGCGTACCTGTCAAGCGATCATTAGTGGGCAATTAAATCCCCAAAATCAGAATGGTCAACAAAATCCCCAGAACAACCAGTATCCTCAAAACCAGAACCAACTAACCTCTAACCAGAACAATTACGTCAGCTATCAAAATGTTCCACAGCAGTTCACAATTTTCATCGCCAACGGAAGCGTTTTGGAGTACTTCGAACAAACCAACCTTGGACGAGTCATCATGCAAGATAATGTTAGATATAGATGGGTAAGTATATATAAATAAATTTCGCCTTTTCTCTTTAGAAAGATGTGTCTTTAAGTTATCCAGAACAACTTAAGATTCGGATCTATCCGCTAGAGACTTGTCTCTGAGAATTTATCTAGAACATGAGATTTATTGGTTTTAATTAGATCGCAGAGTGTTTTTACAAGGTTTCTTCCCAGCTTTCCCCACGCACACAAACAAAACTCATCATATGACTGGATTACACTTGGCATGATGATAAACGCTAACCAAAGCAAACAAATATAAATTTAGCAAAATCAAAATGATTTTATAAAAAAATTCAATAATTGATATTCATTTATATTATTAAGCTCAGAAATTTGATTATCTGCAGCTGTTTCTCACACAACACAAATCTGCAACTATTGGGCTTATTTTTTTGCCAACATTCATCTTTTCTGTAGTGTTTCCTCACCAATGTGATTGGTTAGTGTGTGCTTACTCATCTGCATTGGTACCCTATGGGCTATTATATGAGCATCAGGGACAAATTGTTCAAAGCTCCTTTACTCCGTTACCACAAAGAAATAGACGTCACATCACGTTTTCTGGTGGCTGCGGAGTTCGTGGGGTGGTTTTTACGAGGTTTCTTTGCGGTTTTCCACCATACACCGGCAAATTATTAACATTAGTCAGTCGTCATATAGGTAAAATACTCTTGAGTATGACGTTAAACACCAATCAAACAAATGATTGTTATGCATCTTGGCCATTATGTAACGCTGCGCTCATACGATGCAGTATCAACTTATCAAATTTATTTGAGTCGAACCATGTGAACAGAACAAATCGACTCATGCGTCTTGAGTTGTATTCAACTAGTCAAGAGCGAATGGATTCAAATAGGATGTGCTCTATTTCTTTCGATGAGTCAAAAAGTTCAACCAATCAAATTGTGCCATTTGGGTTGAATGTACATGTAGTTACCTCCCTTGGTTCAAACTTTTCCCAATGTCAGTAAGGCCAAAGGTGCTCAGTTCCATCAAAGATCAGCTGTTTATCCGGTTTTTCAGTGCCCAAGAAATGTTATGGCGAATAAAACATAACTTTATCATAAATATTACAGCAAGTAAAATCATAGCATCGCATTCTGCCCTTCAAATACAATTTTTATTGATATGACGAATCAAATTTCTCCTGTGATCTGGACAAACCTAGTAAGTCTGTTGAATACACATTTGAGAAAACGAAGGAAAACTGTTTTGCTTCAGGATTAAGCAACTTAAAATAGAATAAATTTCATTTTGGCT
>JAVFBZ010010755.1:0-25012 GCA_032466195.1 Katharina tunicata | reverse complement strand
AACATAAGTACCTTAGGTCTTACTCTTGTTAGCATGTGATATCATATACAACAAACAAAAGTACCTTAGGTTTTACTGTTGTTAGCATGTGATATCATATACAACCCAACATAAGTACCTTGGGTCTTACTCTTGTTAGCATGTGATATCATATACAACAAACAAAAGTACCTTAGGTTTTACTCTTGTTAGCATGTGATATCATATACAACCCAACAAAAGTACCTTAGGTCTTACTCTTGTTAGCATGTGATATCATATACAACCAACATAAGTACCTTAGGTCTTACTCCTGTTAGCATGTGATATCATATACAACCCACATAAGTACCTTAGGTCTTACTCTTGTTAGCATGTGATATCATATACAACCAACATAAGTACCTTAGGTCTTACTCTTGTTAGCATGTGATATCATATACAACAAACAAAAGTACCTTAGGTTTTACTCTTGTTAGCATGTTATATCATATACAACCCAACATAAGTACCTTAGGTCTTACTCTTGTTAGCATATGATATCATATACAACCAACATAAGTACCTTAGGTCTTACTCTTGTTAGCATGTGATATCATATACAACCCAACATAAGTACCTTAGGTCTTACTCTTGTTAGCATGTGATATCATATACAACCCACATAAGTACCTTAGGTCTTAATCTTGTTAGCATGTTATATCATACTCATATACAAAGTTTTATACATTCAGAATTGATGGTGGAAACACATCATTGTCCATGTCTCATGATCTCTGACGAGTGCTTTTTAGTGGAACATAAACTTTTAATCAAAGCTTAAACCTCATAGATACAGTGCTGTACTAGCACTGGTGGTAAGTAACTTGTATTGCCTGTGTGCTTAAGCAAAAACACAAACTTGGTAGTCTATAGGTCAATAAAATTGAGAATGTGTTGTCATTGATACAAAAAGAGAATTATCATCCAGATCTTTCTTAAATGTTGGCATCCTTGAAGTAGTCCACCAAAGCATAGTTTATTAAGAGAAATTAAGTGTTGTGATTTGTGTAAGAGCAGATATATGGCACCAACGTATTATTTTAACCAATAGACTACCTAAGCTTTTAGTGAGCAGCACTCAACAGGGCATTCATTATTTTGTAACCAGATGTTCATGCTACTACGTAATCAGATAACAATTCAACCCAGCCTTAATTGCATGTGGTCAAGGTCTATAATCACCTCACCTCATGTTAATAGTTTTCTTGGGGTTTGGGGTATACTAAACCCAACAAGAGATTTAGTAAACCCAACAAACGCCCTCGTGAGGTGCGATATAGCCCATGCTCATGAAACAAAATTCACTTCTGATTATGCCTACCAAGTTTCATAAGATAAGCCTTATAGTTTTTCGAGTTATGCTCCGGAATCAAAATTCATGTTTGATTATGACAAAGTCCAACTTTGTATCCATAGAAATAAGAAAAAAAAAAATGGGGAATCCGTAATAGAAAAAGGCACAACTACAGTTGATGGTGAATATGTTCACCAAGCTTCATAAAGATAGTCATTATAGTTTTTTAGTTCTGCTCGGGAAACAGATTGGAGTCATCCGGACGGATGCTGGTCATACCATAATACGCCCGATGAAAATCTTAGAAAAATTAATATAAGTCAATTTAACAAACCTATCCGGAGGTCCAGTTCAGACCGAACATCCACAGCATCACTAGTATTCTGATCAGGCGGCCTCAGACTTCTACACGCTTGTTCAATTGACCTGAAAGATATTGAAACATTGATAAAAAATTGTAATAAGATAATAATTTGTACAGCAAATAATAAATTTGTTTAAAAGTATCTCGAAGGGAACATCAAAATCAGTTACTGTTAGTAAGTGACAAAGGACTGTGTTGAATTTCAGAATTCTTGAACACAATCTTATTTAGTTTGCATAAATATTTTGCAAGTGAACACTTTTTATAATTGTTGATAATATTCCCAATTTTTGTTGTATAATGCATGAGTGTTATTCATTTCTGTTTCATTTTTTTTCAAAATACACTGTAAAGTAACTCTAAAATGTCCTAAATCGGCTGAAAAAAAATTTACTCTGATGGTAGTAAGTCGTAGTTGCCTTGTTGTAATCAGTTATAACCAATTATCAGTCGCAGTTTCTACTATTTTCTTTTAAAGTACCACGCAATTCACAAAGTAAATATTTGCCTGTAAAATAAAAATGCCCATGTATACCAAATCAGTGGTTAATTTTTTCAGAGACAATGTCATTCCTTCAAAAGAACCAAATTGATCTGTCATCTTGTACCGTTCTTGACGTGTGTACCACATGTCATGAATATATAGTGAAAAGAAAGTTTTACTGTTATGCTCCAAAAACAAAGGCTAACATTAACTTTGTCAAATTCCAACTGTGTAAGGAAACTTTTTTTTTTTTCAATTACTATTCCTGTTATCTTCCAGGGCTAAATATTTTAAAAAAAATAGATATGTGTGAGGTTTCATTAGTATAGAGCAATTCTCTGCCGAGTTATTGCAGGACCAAGGCTCAACAGGCATATGGCATATAACTTTCACTTAAAATAAATGTACCAATAACTTTTATAACTAGTCTTAATAAGTGTACATTACCTATATCAACTCCAGATTACATTCTTAAACTAGGATTTCGTGTTTTACGAGCAGGTGCGATTTATAAGTAAAATTTATATACATAAATATGTGTTGTAATTTTTTTTTATTAATTTTTAGTTGTAAGTTTTTTATTAATTCTTATTAATTATTTTACCTCTGGGTAATTTCAGAAAACCTTGCACGGAGTACTGGGATATTGGGCTTCACTGAAATAAACACAAAAATTGTTCTTTAAATACAAAAAAACATGAATACAATAACTAGAAGCACCTGTGTTTTAACGAACAGAAAGCAAGTATTTCAATATATAAACAAGTTTTAAAACATTACAAATATAAATTTCTTTGCAAATAATTATTGCACTATTCTGTAATAATTTCAACATTTAGTACAAAAAATAAACATCCATCACTTCACAAAAAGTACCCCTGATAGAAATTTATGTGAACACACACAGCCTGTGAAGTCAAGCCCATAGTCACCAATGGCCATGATGAAGAAGTTATTAAACAGTCCTTACACTAAAGGCTTCCTATACCATTCACTTATCACATGTAATGAAGGTTGATTGGTTGATTGATTGGGGTTTTATGCCGTTCTTAATAATAAAAGTTGAAATCACAAAACTTCTTTGGTGGGCTGTTTGGTAATCTCTTAAATTGTAACAATGGGCTTCTTTTTTTTTCTCGTTACCTTTTTGACAGACTTCAATGACTTCATAGCCAATATTCTCCCCTTCTCTGTCTCCATCAGTCCAGATAACCAGCTTCTGACAACCTCTCACCTCGCGCTCTAGGGTTCTCTACAAACAGGTATGAAGTTTTATAAACAAAGTTCTCGGCACGATTTTCATGATTTAAAAAAAAAAACAGGCCATTTATATTATATTTGCTCTGTGCTTAAATCAGACTAAGGGGTAAATTTAAAAAAATCAAATATTGCTTTCGGTAGATAAAGTATTAAATTCGAAATAAAATTTCATCAATCCCTTTGATATATAATATTTAATTTCATTAATCCACGATATACATGACAAAGGAAGACGATGGCAATAGACAGGTCCTAACCTTGATATCTGTAAAATTTTCTGGACAGTACTTCACAATTTGAGCATCAAATAAAGCAACCGGGTTACAGCCATACCTAAAACAATCAAGTCTAAGTTTAGTAACAGCTAAATATGGTTTATATGTAGAAGCTTAATTACCGTAAATCCCCAACAAATTCTACCCTTTAACCAGTCAGCAAACTACTTGGTAAGAACATACTAAGAAGTCTAGAAACACAATCTTGAAATTTGTATTAAATTTAGACATTAAAAAAACCCAGAAAATTAAGTTTTAGTTCCAAACTCACATTATTACTTGAATAAATCACTTAAAACTTGTACCTTTAGTAAAGGTCACATTTGTTGATAATTCAGGGGAATGAAATATTAATAAATGGTGACAACTCCTCTTGTCAACCTTAAATCTCTGATTTAACACGGTTCTATCTTATAGTAACTGTACTTCTCAAACACATGTTCTGAAGGCTATGTTGTACAACTTCTAGCGGAGATAAATGATGAATTAAAGGGGAACCACTCTTCTTAGTAGCTATGGGAAACTTTTTACAGGAGTATTAAAAAGTCTACATAATGGGCCAAAGATATTACGTATCTGAAGAGATAAGCCGGCTTTTGTAGGGAGATGAGTTCTAATTATAACATATTTGTGCTCAATAGTGTCATATCTCACTTCAAAGGTTCAGGAAAAAATCTATATTGTGCATTCATAGACTATTTGAAAGCATCTTATAGTATGTGGTTAGAAATAACCTTTTGTACAAATTATTAAAGTTAGGAATATGTCGATATTAAAGTGCTTGATATAATTGTTTCCATGTATGAATCTGTCAAATCAAGAGTGTTTATGTAACCTTTACCTGGGGAAAGTTTATATTATAAACATTTTTTTTGTGTTTCAATTATTTCAAAGATATTACCAACTTTGTCAAAATGACACTGAAGGCCCTACATGACCTACTTCCACTTGTTTTTAATTCTATATGCCTGCAGCCTTTGTCATGGCAATTTCTGTATATCATTTACATCCAGTTAGAACTGCTTGATCCTTTTGAGACATACATTGTACCATGGGAGCAATTATTTATTGCTAGAGTGTATATCGCTAAGTTAACTGTAGGTTAACATATAGCCTAAAAAGTTGACCATAAAATGGATTCAGTACAGACTGTCATTAAAGCTACAATCAATGTATACTACAATTACTTTGTGAACTGGCTCCAGATCACTTTTATATATAGGAAAATCTTTGTGGTTGTTATTTTTTAAATTTTAATTGGATTAATAAAAAGCTGACTAACGCTATTTATAATTATTGCATTCATTTGAATGAACGAACGTAAGTTCTAGAGTCACACATTAAACCAACATACATGTAGGCATTTGGGTGAGAGCCTAACAACACAGAAATTAACACAGACAATTATTATCAAATTTAATAACCTTAAAACATTTTCTAAACTGACGTGACTTACCATTTTTTATATTGTCCTGTAAACTCAAGGGCCAGGAGATGACCTGATACAGAGGTCATTGTCATGGTAACATTCTGACCCATCAGAAAATACTCAAATTCATAGATCTTGTTAAAACGCGAAAAGCCCTCTCTCTGAAACAATAACATTTGATTTCACTGATCCATTTAAGCTCATGTTCTGTAAAGAATGTAATCTATATGTGTGCTACATGTAAGACCATCCTTTAGGTTATTTCAATCACAACTGATCGACCTGAAAGTGCTACAGCGTAACCAAGAAAATTGTTTGATTGTTTAATTGGGGTTTTACGCCGTACTCAAGGTTATTTCACTTATATGACGGCGTGCCACCCTAATCGGTGAAGGAAACTACAGTAAACGACTGGGATATCGACTAATTTAAGCTGATAAATAATCTCATGTTCTAGATAAAATCTCAGATATATATATATTTTTGTATAAATGAAGAGAAAGAAAATTTTGCTTGCCTCCACCGGGATTCGAACTCGGGTGTATATGCAAGGATTAAAAATTTAGTATAAAATTTGGGAGTGCATGGTATAGTAGCATTTTTAATTCTTAATTTCAACAGTTGTATTTTCACAATTTGTGAGGATTACTTCGGCCAGAACTATTCGCAATTTGTCAGAGCAGGGCATGTTAGTATAGCATTACCAGGTACTGTTTACTTTTATAAGTGTCACAGCCAGGTCCTGCTCGAACAAAAATGTGAATAACTCTGGTGGAAGAATACTCACAGAATTGTTCAGGTACGACAGTTGAAATGAAGACTAAAACAATAATATACCAGGCAAGCCCGAGTTTTATACCAGAGGCTTCCTTCACCATTCAAATGACATTGCTTTTTATTCTCGCAAGCCGACATTCCAATGTTAACTCTGCCATGTTTGCCTAGATTCAAATATCGCGGGGGGAAGGGGATTAGACTACAACAGTCAAGGTTATATCACTTATATGAAAGCGTGTGAGCCCTACCTGTGAGGGAAAGCAAATAAACGATGCTGGCAATACGAGACAGGACAAAACAAGACAAGACACGACAACAATTAAATCGGCATCAAGTGCCTTTTAGCTCAAAGAGCATAGGGGCAAAGGAGGCTCCCACCCAACCACCCGCTAAGACATTTGAATGGAGCCAGAAGGCAAACATGTTTGAATGGATAAAGAAGGCTTTGCTTAAGTGTTCCCACATGCATTGTATAGTAGCATTCTTTTAATCTTCACTTTAACGGTAGTACTTTCACAATTTGTGAGGATTGCTTAGATCAGAGCCATCACAACTTTTTGAAAAAGGACCTTGTTGCATACCATTAAACGGGGCAAATTTACTGGGCTAATAAAGCTACTGAATCAAGTTATAGTGCCAGAAGTAACTCTATAATATTAAATGATTTTTGACATTTTATAAAATGTCAAAAATTATTAAATATCATCAGATCATAGGAGAGTTACTTCTGGTACTAAACTAAGCTAATGTTTATGGTGGTTGACAAAAATTAACAATACCCAATGGTTGCATTTCAGACGTTAGCTTTTGCCCAGCAGAAAATAACTCAAATATTATCGCCTGAGCTCCTTGTTCTTTCTACACTGACATTACCTTGCGGTATCGACCTTGTGACATAACTTCTGCCAAACTTTTGGCTGCGTCGTTCTTCTCTGCAACGTTTAACACGCGCACCATATTGCTCGTACGACACGCCCCGCTGATACCTCTGACGAATCGTAGCCAACGCATAAAAACACACCATTCCAAAGAACTAAGTAAGTAGTTGTGTCATCTTTTAATCAGTCTTCAAAGATCAAGAAAAACATAAACATATTGGAATTGCCGCCATGTGCTGTTTGGAGCGCGTACTCCTGTGTGCTTGTTGTTGTGGCGTGATAAACAATTTTTTTTTTTTTTATAAAATCAACACCTGATCGAATCTGAAAAAATATCTATTACTTCATGAAAATGGAATGCAGCACCTTTTTTCTATATTAGGTAACTACTGATTGATTTTTTTCTCTAATAAAAAAAAAAAGGGGGTTTATTTCAATCTCCGTAAGGAACGATAACTCTGATATAGATTTGGTTCGTTTATGTAAGATATGACGACTGTCGTAAAGTGGAACTTAGAAGTTTGTTGATAACAAAAATGTCATCCTTATCCCAACGACTCACGTCTGCATGTTTTCGGAACCAACTCAGGCTTGCAATACGTGTCGTGTAAGTAACAATATTTATGGTGGTCTTTGTTACAATATGCAAATCTAAGATCTATTTGTAAAATTGGTCCGTCGCCTGTAATCAGCTTTTAGTTTTAAACAGTTTAGAGCTAGTCCATAAACAGGTCCATAAGTAAAGTGTATGTTTAGATTTAGTGTTTGGAATAGCATAAGATATTATGAATAACAACTTCTGATATATTTCCCAAAGTTTTTATAGCGCCGGAAATATTTCAGAAGTCGTTATCCAGAACATCTAACAGTAAGCTTATTCTAATTGGCTCTAAAAGGAGAGTTAGTGTTTGGTTTTGTTTAAGGTTAGGGTTTATTTCTACGCGAGGTTAGTTCTTAATAGGTTCGTTGATCATGATGAAGTGACGGACGGCAAATTTAAAAAAGTGTACAATTCCAAAGCTGAACATGAAATGTGAGTTCAGTTATCTAAAAGAGATGGCATATTAGGAATTATATGTACCTCTAATCTTTCACAACTAGCTTTAACAAGTGAAATAACCTCTAGTACATGTAGATACTGATTTTGTATATAATGTATATAATTCAAACATAAGAATTCATGTCTAATGTTATTCTTTGTACTTTTTAGAAGTCGAAGGGCTCCAGTTCACACAACAGTCTGCTTGAGACGAGAAAGAAGATCAGTGGAAGAAGACCCTGATCAGCCTGTTAAGTTCTCAACTAGTAAAGCTGCCAAGTGGAACTCCTCTGTGGCATTCAGTGCACCAGTGAGAGACGTTCCAGTATACCAGCCTTTCAGTATCATTGCCAGCATAGCAGTCTTCCTTGTATACTTTTTAGCATTAAGAGAAGAAAATGACATTGATAAGGAACTTAATTTGTCTCTTTATGAAAGAATTCCTGGTCTAGAGAAAACACAACTTCAATTAAGTATTGATTATAACAGAAAACATGGATTGAGTACTGAAGATTTAGAGGAAAGACTGAAGGAGATCGAAAATGCAGACAATGTGAACAAAAAAGCTGTTGCTTAACAACCTAGAACTTCATTCTTTATTTACGAGTTTGTTTCCATTGTGAAGTAGGTTTAATAGGATATAAGTTAACAGTGTCAGGTCAGGCTGTTGCTTAAATGGCTACACAGATGTATTAAGACCTTCAAAAGACTTTCTTGTTATTGCACTGACTGAGTCTGGTGTGCTTGTCGACCATTGTTATCTAAGGGAAGTTTTCTGGTCCCTGCACCTAACACAGCTTGGTTGTAGTATTACAAAGTTTCTTCTTGAGATTTCCTCCAAGCACCAGCAAGTCCCTTAACAAAGGTATGGTAACCCGAACAAACAAAAACGTTTTTAAGCATTTTCACCCTGGGAGTACAATGGCTTTTCTGTTTCTCAACTATTGTTTATTTTCAACTAGTAGTATTCTGCTCAGCTCAGGGAGAGTACAATTCCTCTGATATCTCCATTACTTGTTTCTATGACTTTGACTTGAATTATTTGCATAACGAATCTAAGCCAACTTACTTATATTCTGCTTGCTGTAAATACACTAGAAATTCCTTTTACATGTGTATAATTCAGTGAGTTTCTTCTGTGTGGAATGTCCTATGAAAATCCAATGAAAAAGTGAAATTAAAATTATCGCTGTTAACTTTGTTGCACTGCGGATCCACAGTGAGGATAAGCATAACCAGATTGGAGAACCTGTTGTATAAAAATCCTGTGCATAATGCAGACTAAGATACAGCACTAGTAATTGGAAATCTGAACCCTGTGAAGTTTGTTTAAATTCAGTCTGCTTGCCACACGAAAAATGATAAGCATTAAAGTTAAAACTAGTTAGCTATGTAGACATAGACAGAAAAAGTAAAATCAATATGCCCCTCCCCCCTTTCTTATGTCACCAGTAATTTGTTTCACTGTAGCCTTCTGTACAGTACAAACTGAACAGTGTAGTTTGTTTGCCTTTAAAATAAAACATGGAGAAAAAATAATATGACTTCTTCTTTGGAAGCCATTTTATATTGCAGTAAGAGGTATATTTTTTGGTTTGATTTTTTTTATTTGTTTTGTTATTTCATTTCTATGTTGAGTGGACCCTGTACCTGAAGTGCCCCAGGCCTCCAAGGTCTAAATCCGGCCCTGCTTAACTGATAACCTTTCATGCAGCTTGCTGCAAAGTGTGTTTCAAAAAAGCATTTGCTAAAGGTAAACAAGAGGTGAGTGTGACTAACTTAATCCCACCAGCTGTGCACTTCTCACTGTTCTCAGTATATGAGATAGTGGAAATTAAATCTGGATTTATCTCATATTCCTTGTTAACTGTATGTGTATAAGGAAAAGTAACAAATGTGCTTTTTGCTGTGTTTTTACTATGATTGGAGGCATGCATGTGCTGTTGAGGGAGAAAGGTATTAACAAGGTCTTCCCAGTTACCTAAAGTCGTTCAAAATGCTGGTCACATTTTTCGACAGATTTTGTCATTTCTAGCATGAAATGAAGTTTGTATTTAGTATGCTAGAATAAGTGATTATAAGTCATTTTTTTCCTAAATGCACATTTAAGTATTTTAAAAAAGGAGCCAAGCCAAATGCAAGTGCAGGTTATCATGAACACTTTAAAAGAACGATTTTTAGGTCATGTCGGAAAACATTACAAAACGGGACTGAGAGGCTGTAATTTTAATTTGTAGCATTGCGAGGGCTATGTATGATTTGAGTGAATGAATGACTCAGAGTGACACCCCAATATCAACAATTCACTTTCGGTTTGCCAGTGTCTCCATGTACCCGTCAAAGCTATTATTTTATTGATTATTAGTTGTGCTGTAAGTACCCTGTGTGAGGCAATTTAGCTTATATCTGGTTCAGTGCGAGATAAATGTGCATGCAAAATTTTAAAGCCCTGTGTGAGTGCTTTAGCTTATATATTGTTCACAGGGTCTATTCTATATCCAGGTACACCTATTTCTGAAAGAAAATAATGTTGCCGTGGAAACCACAAATTTTATCGAATTCACCCCATTTTAAAATAGGAATGTTGTTCAGTGGGAGTTCAATGTGCATGCAAATTTGAAAGCCCTGTGTGAAGCGCTTTAGCTTATATATCTTGTTCACGTGGTATTTATCCAGGTATACCTATTTCTGAAAAAAATAATCCATGGAAACCACATATTGTATCGAAATGACCCCATTTTAATATGAACATAGTTCAATGTCAGAGGAATGTATACGTGAGATATGAAAAGCCTAGGTGAATCCGTTAATCTTATATCTTGTTCACGTCCTCCATACGGACGGACATGACGGAAGGATGGTGTAACGCCATCATCCCATCAGGTATATATATCTGTCGATTGGATAAAACTGGTGTTGGAGATGGCTCAGAGAAGTGTTTTAAAAGGATTATTTGATGTCCAGCACAAACGATCGGACATTCTGAATTGTAATTATCTTCAAGTGATTTGAAGGAAGCTAACATACCCTTGGCATTGAATATCAACATTTAATGTATGTGAAGACCTACACAGTTAAAGTTTTGATCGCTGCACTGCTGGATTACAAGGATAATTTGAACCGCCATCCTCTCATTATTTGGATTGATTGATTGGGGTACTTTCACTTATGATGGCAAGCTAGCCCGAAGGGTACAGAAGCCACGCCAAGTGACGCCAGCAACACAGAAGACGCCACACCACATTTGCATGACAAAAACATGGCACCACAACAAATTTTGCTTCAAGATGCCAATTAGAAAGCACCAGGGCGCAGGATGCTCATTATTTGGAAAGGAATGGTATTTTTGTCCAAACCTAGATGGAAAGATGACAATTTCTTTATAGCTTCTTTACAAAATATATTCAAAAAAATATGGGTCTTACATCATCAGTAAAATTTACAATAAGCTGACATGGTCAACCATATCCGCCCGCATCCATCCATTACTAGAGCTACCAGAGTTTTAGTCTTAATTAAATAGGACACAATTTCCTTATGGATAACAATTCTTTATTATTAAACTGGCAAGTTTCGGTATAGGTATACTAATACCGTTTTCAAGCTTTGGGCGTATTGGGAATGGATGGGGACTTCTCGGCTTTAGCAGTTGTCATAATCTTCAGAACCATCCATCCACACATCACGTACACAAGTCCCCATATATTCGTTGCGATACTCTTCATTGGAAAGCCCAGTCACCACATCAAGAGATTGCTCAGACCAGGCGGATATTGACACAGACTTTACCTCTAGTTCTACCCTAAACAATTATGCTAATGGCAAGAAGTCCCCATCCATTCCCAATGCTCCAAAGGTTTTATGAACAAGATAAAGTGTAATTGTGACTACAGTTATGCAGGTGAAACCTCAAGACCCCTCAACATCCGAATAGAGGAGCACAAATCATCAGTGACATCAAAGACAAAAAATCTGCTATATCCGACCATATCCAAGGTTATGCCATCAAGTGAGACGCTGTGCAAACGCTAACAAGAACAAGACTAACTACAAACCAAGAAAACTCCTTGCGATAACAGCTCCCAGAAATTTACCGTGACCGTCTTTTTTTCATTCCCTCGGCATACGATAATCTAATCAGCCTGCAAACATACTTTCAAAATAACCGTGCATAATCTCTTTCGTTAGACCTACATTTACTCAGAGCCGTTGATCTTCGTTCATTTGAACTTACAATCATGTGCTCAGCTCCCTAGGTGACTGTATATATTTGGTTGTTTTAGTTCTTACATGCTATAGGTTTGAAAACGGTATTAGTATACCTATACCGAAACGTTGATAGTTTAATAATAAAGAAGTTGTTATCCATAAGAAAATTGTTTCCTATTTACTCTATCAGCTTCTAAATGCCACTCATGGATCCAGTTCTAGTCTTGTTCGTGACGGATGCAACAAATCTTTTTTTTTTTTATCACTTTTGGATACAAGTATTTTACATTGTTACAAAATAAAAGTATTTTTAAAAATTTTGAGTAGAAAAAACGCCAAATTCGTACAAGTAGGCAGGCATGCATAAGTTGTCCAATTGTGGAATTGAATGGACCCGGCCATTAATAAAGAAAGCTGATTGGAACAGGAATTTTAAACAAGAATCGCCTGAAACACTTGTCACAAATATTTCGTCCCATAATATTTTATGAAGAAGACCGGAAAGTGTTTTAAGTAGACTTGTCTTAAAGTTAAGGGTTTTTACGTCCTAAGAATACTTGCGTTAAGTCTAAAACAAAATTCACTTAGGGAAAATTCAGCCCTTTAGTGCTTTAAACGCCCTAAGTGAAGTTTCGTGAAATCGGCCCGGGGCTTCAAGGTCAAATTACACAATATCGTTTTATAATATTCATAGGAACCAATAATGTTCAGGTTGTATTTAAAAGTTGTTTTGGTTTCGTTGCTGACCTTGAAAGAATGGGAAAATTGTCAAAATTATATTTTGACTAAAATCTGAATTTTTTTGTGTGAAATTTGTCGTAGCCTCATTTGTTTTGCTTCCAGGCGGTGCGAGGGTTGTTTCCTTTACGCTTTACCTGTTGGTCAGACGCCCACATACATGTGAAATAACATTAGCACTGCATGTACCTCTGCTTGTGCG
Source organism: Katharina tunicata (assembly GCA_032466195.1). Classification (NCBI taxonomy): domain Eukaryota; kingdom Metazoa; phylum Mollusca; class Polyplacophora; order Chitonida; family Mopaliidae; genus Katharina; species Katharina tunicata. The sequence goes on along the minus strand of JAVFBZ010010755.1, from coordinate 12,042 downwards.
CCAGACCTCATAGTTTATAATATTATATCGGTGACTCCAATCAATTGTTTAATGTAATAACACACAGAAACATAGAAGAAAAGATAAATTGAATACAGGAGTTTAGTACATGAAGATAGAAAATCGAGTTTTATTTGCTTAGATTATCAGGTCAGAAATTGTTTAAATTGGACAAAAAGAATCAATAAGAACTAAAAATAATCAGACTTCTGTCTAATTATGCTGTGTAAAGTTTAGATTTAACGGCTAAGGTTAAGTTGGTCAATTGAAAAGTGTTTTGTCCACACGCACAAAAATATATATATAACATGTAAAAGTCATACGATAGAATAAGAATATTTTTTAAATAGTATAGACAAAGAACCAGTACAATTAGAGTAATAGTATTGTCTAAAAACACACACGTACCAAGGACATAGGTAGTTAAATTATGATATAAAACCTCTTTCTATGTTTAGGTTATAACAGTTATTTGTAAAAATGATTGCGAATGATGCTTATGCTCAAATCAGTCAGATGAAATGTCAATGGTTCGGATTTTAGGCACGTTCACCACGAATTCTCCTGGCCAGTTGTATATCCTTCGGCATGATGGTTACTCTCTTTGCGTGGATTGCGCATAGATTGGTGTCCTCAAATAATCCCACAAGGTAGGCTTCACTGGCTTCCTGTAAATGCAACAAAATTGTGGATTAAGCTAGTGCAAGTGAAAATCTTCAACATACATTGACATGGTTAAGATCAATGCCAGACCATGTTCATATAATTATTTTTTCCCCCCAAATAAAAAGCATATCTCAAGTTGTATAAGCCACTTTTCAAACTGTATATACCAATACATCGTTGTTTGACAATAACCTAGGGTTAAGTTTGTAGTGTCACAAAGTCTGTAATAATGATGATAACGCAACATTGGATAATATAAATCGTTTAAAGTGAAAATCGTGTTGACTAGCCTGGTAGAAAACTTGCACTAAGTTTCCAAATTTTTCTTTCTTGACATTTTCGCCTCAATTTTTTTTAACGGTTTGACTTATGACAAAACATACCTGAAGCGCTCCAATGGCTGCACTTTGAAATCTCAAATCAGTCTTGAAGTCCTGAGCAATTTCTCTCACCAACCTCTGGAATGGTAATTTTCTGATCAGTAATTCTGTAGATTTCTGGTAACGACGAATTTCCCTCAAGGCCACAGTTCCGGGCCTGTAACGATGGGGTTTTTTCACGCCCCCCGTAGACGGAGCACTTTTTCTGGCAGCTTTGGTAGCAAGCTGCTTCCTGGGTGCCTTACCACCAGTAGACTTACGAGCTGTCTGTTTAGTACGAGCCATCTTTTATCTGGAATATATATGAAAATGAACAAAATAAGCAAGTGTCCACAATATTTCTATTGATGTCATTCCATAGGGACTGGGTAGGGATTCATACATAACATAACAAGATTCTATGGATTTCAACTTCTCTATTTATTATGGAGCAACTATTATTATGTTACTGCTACAGCTTCTAAATGCCACTAAAACAAGATTCATACATTTGCTCGAGAACGGTTTTAGGATAGAGATCGAAACGTCCCAGTATATACACACCAGATGTTGATAACCATACAATTATATGTTTGTTAATATTATTATAATTATTATATTGGTTGTAACTTCTTCCGTTTAGACCAAAACTGCAAATTTGTTGGAATGACACAAGATGACATGCAATACAGGGCTTAAATTGAAGAAGATATAACTCTTGAAAAACAGAATTCAAGGTGTTTATTTATTTGTATAGCCGTAGGTCATGTTTTTTTCTCAAAAATGCTACGAACTGAATACTGTTAGAAGGGGTGATTGTTCTGTAAAGGGTGATTGTAGTCACTCTCCACCCTATAAACATATTAAATATTGGGTCTAGTTGTTGAATTGGTGCGCCACCTAAAACTAGCGTTTAAGTTTGGGTAAGGTATAGTGCTTGGTTTAGGGTTAGGAATAGGGTTAAGATAATTTTTTATTTCAGGGCTTAAGTCAGGGGTTAATTTTTATTAGCTTCATGGAGTCAGGATCATTTTGTACAGTGTCGGGCCAATTGCGCAATTTGTCCAAATGTTGTTGAAGAGATAATTCTGGCACTATTCAATTAATTGATCACCAGTGATGAATCTGTTCATTGCAATCGATAACTCTTGGGCACCCACTTGGGGTCAAAGTTGATCCAGTTACATTCCTTAAACGGAGATGTATACATGTTTAGACTAAAGTCGTGCATGTGTATTTCAATACAGCAATGACTTAAGAAAGTGAAACTAAAAGCTAAGTCTGGTTTCATTTCGATGTGCAAAACACTAAATTCTTAGTCCTCTGTAGGAAATTGTTGTTCAAGTGGCTTATCTTTAGCAGATAATCTTAAGAACAAAACAATGTCACTGTCTACGTCAGCTAAACAGGGGAATACCCAAGGTACGCCGTATTACATGGATAGAAGGAACTCGTATTGTTAAAGTAGGTCACTATAAGCTGGCTGAAAACATCGACAACATGGCTGAACTGTTCGTTCAAAGGCAACCGTTTCAATTTTCTGACAAAGAACGATTTTTACACTGATACAAGAACGTTTCTGTTGTACCTTGATGTTCTTTTGGTGTTACTTAAGTCTAGGTTTTTTCCGTTTTTAACGAAATGATTGAAATGAAGGAAATTCTTACCACTTTGCTGCGAGCAATTCACAATTTACCGCACAAATTGCAACGAACTTGGGATAGGAACTAATTTCACATGCAAAACATATACAGCGTCATTACATTTATATCTATTTCATTGGTCGAAAATCTACAAAGCCAACACAGCCGATTGGTTACTTTTTGAAAGGATTGATTGGTTTATTTGTGGTCTTATATTACATTTTGATTGGCTAACTTCCCACAATATTCATTGGTCGAAACTTTTTAACCTCACAATCCTCTTTTATTTCTGTTAGAGTAACTGATCTACGTACTGCCCTTTTAAAATGGGTGTATAAGGATCGAAAACTCTGGTATGGATTGAAACGTCCTTTGGAAAGGTGATTGCATGTTCTGCAGTCATCGAACAATGAATAAAAAAGGCTCAGTCGCTGGGCGTCTGTTTTTGAACAAGTCTAGCTTCACTTGAACCTTCCATGGTCCATGCCAGGGAGTCTAAAAATAAAGTTATTTTTAGACTCCCTGGTCCATGCTTTACTTCCACGGTAGACTGCTTTTGCTCAGCAGTTAACTGTTCCCATGGCGTAGCCAGTCCCTTGCAAGTCCGGCGTTCATCGATTGTGTTTAATTAATGGCACTCAGTATTGTTCACTAACAAATCACAAAAGTACATCCACACAATCGTGACAATGAAGGTCAGTACTGAACTTAATTCAACATGCCGCAACCTAGCATGGTCTAAGGGAGACAACCCTTGACTTGTGTAAGCTTGGGACCTGTATATAGAAACTGGAAACACAAAAACATAACTTCGAAGCAACTAGACCGAAACTTATCAATCGCTTATCAATATACCCAGAAGATGAAAACCATCAAAGTTACGTTTTTGTGACTCATGAGTTGTCAGAAATCAAGATTTACCTCCCTTGTATTCAACGAAAAAACGAAACAATATTTTTTATTTTATCAAATTTACAGATTTACTAAGCTTAGAATAGTTTCCACCTGTTAGGACATTCTAAAATAGAGAATTAAGTCTTTCTCCCTACTGTAGTCTCCTTTAATTTCATTTACGATGTGACTAAATCTTAGTCACTTAATTTCATTAAATTAAAGTGAGTGTTGACCTTAGGTATATAGGGGAAGTTTCCAGGTGGCTGTGTAGTTTGGGGGGTGGTTTTCTACTACAGGCCTACAACGGCAACGCAAATTCATCATATAAGTGAAATACCCTTGAGTAAGACGTTAAACACCAATCAAATAAATTTAAGAAGGCGATCTCATTTGGGTCGCTCTTGTTACTTTATTACATGCGATCTCATCACAGTTACTATTGTACCTTAATTTGAAGTTATTTAAATTTTATTTAGTATTTTCACTTATTTATATAAAGCTATTTGAAAGTTGGTCTGCTAAAGTTAGTATTAACGGCCATGATTGGGAAAATGAGGAGTTCATATAAAAACAAGCAAAGAACATAAAAGTCAAAGTTCATACAGATATATACTACTATATTTTATATTTCAATGTGGCAATATGTATATGGACTTTCTATACAACTGATATTTAGAGACACCATAAAAACCTGAAAATACTGTCTAGTTTGGTGAATCTGTATATACAGGACAATCGAGTTAGCTTTTCTCATACCAAATCTTTTCACAATTTGCTGAGCACAAAACCTTTCAGTTTCAATCTTGACATATAATGAGCAGACTTCAAAAATATAATACTTTCTTCACAGTATTACAAAAAAACTTGTAAAAACCTTCCTCCACAAGCTTTCTTTGTCAGCAAAGAAACTCTCCTCAGTCAGCAAACAATCACTCACCATCTGTTCCATTTGCAAACATGGCCGTACAGTAAAAGCTGGGCACTAACCCCAGGGGAGTACAGAGGTAGAACAGGGACAGCTTATTGATCTACCACAAATATTCACGGATACTTAAATACACTAATCAGGTGAGTATATGTCAGATACACAACTAGGGCAAGAGTACAGGTAAATTATAAAATTCCTGTTCAATCAAGCCAATCACAAATAGGATTTAAACAGGTTGAATAGGTAGCATCTGCCCCACCTAGGATTTGTTTTGAAAATAAACAGAGACAGGTGAATCCATCTTTCTCGACACAGAAGTGAGATTTGTTGTTTACTTTTTGAAAAGATAGAAGTAGTTGTATAAGTCGATCCCAATCAGAACTATTGGTTAACTGAATGCTAGCGACCATATCAGTGTCAAGCATTTGATCCATCCCTTGCTTAAAAGGAGAAAGGTGTTGCCAGGAATTTGGTGATATCCCACCCATCATGTTAACATGGGCAGGCTATATTTCAATTTTGTAGCTTATCATTTAATATATAACAAGTTACAATATTCACAACACATGTGTGAATCGTGATTAAAAACTTGAATTGCAGTAGTTTTATACCTGGAATTTGGTGCAATGCAATACCATCCATCATTTAACGTGTAAATATTACTAACAGATCAAACCTGTAATGGTGTGTTTTATTGTTGCCCAGAATCTGATGGGATACAATCCATAATCTCAAAAGCAAGAATCCACATCTCAGTTTGAAGTTTGAATTAATTTAAGTTACTGTGTTAGCATGTGAGATGTAAGGAAGGACAGACGGACAGATTGCATTTCTCATCAACCCCCACTATAGGGTTGGGGGAAAACAAAACAAAACTAATAGATGCATGAAATGAATTTAAGTAACATAAAATTATTTAAATTTATGATTTTTTTTTTCTAATAATTATTGTGTTTTGGAAAGAAAAATATGCATGTATATACACATTTATATCTACCTAAAAGTGAAATCACACTAAAAGCTCTAAAGGATAAGAAGTAAATTGACCAGGCCGTATACAGTACTTTCTCAGTTTGATCCAGTCAAAACAGACATTAACAACATGATAAAGCCATGTGGCTTGTTCCAATGACACAAATTGTGCAATTTTGCAACACTTAGAACAGACAACAGACAATAATATAAAACTAACCATAAGCTCACAATCAGAGTCCATTACAAAAAAGTATAACAGTTATTACTTGATACATTTACATGGTCAAATTTATTGATACAGAGAGTAACAAATCTCATTAATATCAGTGATCCCTATTAAAAGTGCTTATTGGTTAAGACCTTAAACAGCTTAAATTCAATGATGACATGTATCCTTTGATTATATGATATAACCAAAATGGAGAGAGAAAAAGACAACCAACAAAGAACCATATGCCAGAATTATGACACCCTTTAATTCACAAGTAAGTAGTAATAAAAAAGTACCTCTGACTGAATGCTCATAACAAAGTTTTAAATAGATTAACTATGATAATAGCTGTTCAGCTATAATCCATTGATAAACAATAAGTTACAGACTGCACCGCATGCACCAACTGCCAGCGGCGAAAGAGTTCTGGAACTTGATAAATTACTATCCATGAATACAATAGCAAATAAAACATTATAATCAGACGGCAGCACTGCCGACTGATGTCCAATAATGGACAAATCTAAACAGCTTGACCCTTCAGTGACACAGATGAAAATTATTCAAAATGGCTTACAAAATGATCATTAAAATTATCATGGTAAATTAAAAAGCTTCATAACCAATACCTTTGGTGGTATTTAATATTGACATAATAATTCCTAATGGGATATAAAGATTTAAGAGTCAAATCATCAATGGTACATTGTACATAAGTAATTCAATAGGTTACCATAAAAATTTCAGCCTGCCAAGAAAAAAGCTGACTTAAGGAAACATCTTCAAAAATGTCCCACTTGAATAGGAACCGAACTAGTAAATTGTTGACTTTCATTTAGTAAGTAAAACGAAAGAACCCAGTTTTACAAAAACAAATTCATAAACAATCTAATCATATTTTTCTTAATTATATTCTAAGTGAGATGTTTTTTTTAAATGAGCAGAAGACAAAACGTGTAAATGTATATTTAAAAGCATTGAGAAGCAGTAATAAAGAGACTAGGGCGAATAGGTGTTATCACAGGGGTCAACTCTCCACTCCAGTTCTTTTTAAAACACAGTGTCCTTCAGCTGTTCTAACTTTGATCCATCCAGTGAACAATTAAATATTTTAACAATTTCATAATTAATCTAAAACTCTAGCAACAGATGTTTAGTGTAGCTAAGTATTAAAGTGTTGTAAAACCGAAGCACTGATTTTGCTATAAGTGGAGCACTAAAATGAGACATCGTCGGTCACATGGGTACTACCAGACTGGTTCTTGGAGTGACTTGGCTGTGACAAAAGGGGCATTCCAAACAGTTTCTAGCACAGTTTTCACAAACTACATAATGACTACAGGGCATCAGCACTACATTCCTATTCTTGTCTTGGCATATTAAGCACTTTCTGGCAGCATGTTGATGCATTATCTGTAAACAAAAAAAAACGATTTGAGTCAGATTTATCACAAAAACAATGAACACACCAGTCATCAGATGTAAAAATCAATACTATCTTATTGTGCCTAACCCACATGGTACAGAGGGATTGGACAGTACTATCTTACCTTATACCTATGTGCCTAACCCACATGGTACAGAGGGATTGGACAATACTATCTTACCTTATACCTATGTGCCTAACCCACATGGTACAGAGGAATTGGACAATACTATCTTACCTTATACCTATGTGCCTAACCCACATGGTACAGAGGGATTGGACAATTCTTTCTTACCTTATACCTATGTGCCTGACCCACATAGTACAGAGGGATTGGTCAATACTATCTTACCTTATACCTATGTGCCTAACCCACATGGTACAGAGGGATTGGACAATACTATCCTACCTTATACCTATGTGCCTAACCCACATGGTACAGAGGGATTGGACAATACTATCTTACCTTATACTTATGTGCCTAACCCACATGGTACAGATGGATTGGACAAAACTATCTTATCTAAGATGGTTTGTATCAATATTCTCTGAATTTAGGACAATTTTCAATGCCTTGTTTACTCAGTGCCCTAGCAGGGGATTCCATTTGACTGCATGACAGAAATCACTCAATGGTGAACAGATTGCAGAAAAACATCACCTGATTAAATCACCAGGGTTTCCCCTCTGTGTAGTTATATATGTAAACAAACCCTGGGTTTAAATTATGTAAAATTCCCATGTAAAATTGAATTGCAGATAACTATCATGTACCTAATGTTGTAGGATACCAAAAGACATTAAGAGACATTCTGTATTGCATAAATTTTGCCAATAATGTTGCACTATTTTAATTGGTGGACAACACATTCTCCGTCCCCTTTGATCCTATGAGCCGAGCATCTACGAAAGTTTACAGCTCAATGGAACACAATATCTATATTATAAGAAACTTATCACGGTACCATGTGGCTCAACCTCATGCAGATTAGCTTAACATTAACTGGTTATTGCCAGCCAAAATTGGAGAGTAAACATTTTATGAATTATTCTTTACCTTTTCTAATCTATCCATATCTCCTCTAAGTTGTTGATGCAATATTCTCAGCTGTGGTAAAGGCATGTTTTCTAATTCTTTCACAGATTGTTGTTGTACTTGAGATATAGGATTTCCTTGTAACTTCTTTAATTGACTTAAAGCCTGGGAAAAGACAAAAATAATGCAACATAGCATTAAATTACACTTGCCTCACACTTTTATAATGTACTACCATAACTAAGTACTCGATGATTTTTCAGACCGGACACCCTGTAATAAGGGGAGCAAACTATGTTTTAATGAGTTTTGCTATTTAAAGATAACTGGACAGAATGAGCTTCATGGCCCATGACAAAAAATACAGGTTTCACACAGGTATGAATAAATTCAGTTTTTTTTATTTAGAAAAGAATTTCATCAGGATTTGAAACCAAGTTTTCCAGTAACAAGAAATAACACAACAATATGTGACTAACATACAAGGACCCTCAATAGATAACAACCAAAATTCACTCGTTATACATATTCAGCAGTATCTGTAACAAGTCTGTGCCACTGATGTGACTGAATTATGTATATATACGTCTATTGCAATCAAGGTTCCAATAAATTATATCATTTAAAATAGCATACTTACTTCGTCTCTTTGTCTGATAATTTGTTGTCTTTCTTCATGAGCGGCTTTGGCTTTTCGTACAGATTCCTCAGCCTCCTTCTTCCAGGCATCACAGGCCTGCAAACAGAAAACACACACCCATAATTAGCAACCTACACTCAAAGGAACAGTTTATCCAGAAACAGAATGCATTTAAGATTTATTTTATGTAAGCTTATAATTTTGAAACTCTTTGTTACAATTTCAGAAAATAATGAATAAAATTATATTCAGAATCTTACAGAAACCAAGGGTATTTAAGCTGTATGATGTTAAGCGTTTGACATTATTCTATTTATTTATTTCATATTAAATATTATTTTCACTTTTGATGACTTTGCTTTGCCTTTGTATGGTGGAAAATGGGAAGAAACCTAGTAAAAACCATTCCTGTAAACTTAGCAGCCACCAGAAAACTTCCCTTAAAAACCTAAGTACCATATGACATTTTAGTTTCTTTAAAAAATTAAATAAATAAAGTAACACATCAGGAATAATTTCATTAGAAACTACGCAGTAAACTCCATTTCATTTAGACTTTTGTCAAGATATTTAACTATAGACAACAATTTGCTACCCACAACTTTTTCCACACAATGACTCACTAAAGATGAACAATTTGAGAAACACAAACGCAAATATTACACGTCGAAACTACTTACGCTTTTGGCCTGTGAATAGCCATCTTCCCAAGAGGCTAATTTCTTCTTATATAGATTAAGCTCTTCTTGAACTTTCTGCAGTTCCCCGCCTTGTGAGTTAGAATATAGTGGTGAATGTGGTTCCTTGTTTCTAGGGGACATATTTCCTTCAGCCGGTGCAGAGAACTTCCCAGGATTTGCATGACTCAGGAAGGCCTGTAGCAAAGACAAATAATATGTTACGGTCAGTTTTCTACAGATTGTTTGAATTTGTACTTGGCCTCCAGTAGAAAGTTAAAAACTCTGACAGTAACTGATTTGCTTTAGGTTATAATTAATTTAATTTCAAGATGATAAAGACAGGTCTCCATCACAGGAAAAACAACAGCTAAAACAGCTGTTAATATAATAAATTCAAAATGGATTAAAAAACAAGTAATTATATTAAGTTGTTTAGAATTGTTGTGAACATTAAGATCCCATTACGTCTCCAGGATTTCAGTTATCACACTATCAAATGTTTAAACCAAATTAAAAATAACTCAAGTATTTTATAACTGAGTATGTTTGATGGTGATTTATGGTTTAAGGTTAACCGTCGAATGCTAAAAATTTGCTAATTTTTTTTCATTTCAAATTGACAAAGTTGATTAGTGATCCTTATCCGAGAGAAGATTGTTCACTTTGATTATCAACTTTGGCTACATGATTTCGAACAGTGGTGTTTTGACAATCAATTAAATACTGGTAGCTATTGTGAGGACTAACGAGTTAATCTGCAGTACCTGCTGTGAATGTATAAAGAGTTTGTGTTTATTATGTATTGAGAATGTAAGTTAACTGTCCTGGTTGTAAGTGTATATAAACTTGACACGACAGGTAGTTAATTGGTGTTGAACTATTCCCTGATTGATCACACCTTGAGCTCAACTCACGTTAGGTATGAGCAGCTCAACTCAGTTTCCTGGAAAACTGGTTTATATCAAAATATGTACAAGTTTTCTTTTTTAAAAAATAGACTGGAAGATTTAAAGATAATTAACAAATTGTTAGAAAAAAACAATTGAATTTAGTACTTCCATGGATTTTCATTTTCCACAGTGCCATACTTCGGGAAATGCCTACGCCTCATCCAATATTATACCTACATTAATGATTTTTTTGCACACTTCATTTCAACATATAGAACTAAAGAAGATTCATCACAATTTTTAATATCTTTTTTCATTTTTGAGATATATTTATAAGAAGTTGAAATTTTACTATTTTGACTCATTTTTATTTTATTTTTTAATTGTTGCGAGAAAAATAAGAGGAATAAGAATAAACTGAATGACCGTGTTTTGGTCCATACAACTAACTATACCTTGATGTAAAATAGTACAGTTGACAAAAATGGTGTAAATGAAGTAGCAATTTGAAAATGCTGTTGCAAAAAACGACATTTTATGAAATATATTTGTTTCTGTACATTTCAGAAAACAATGATTTACATATTATTGTTCTACATTAAGAGACAATTCAAAATATGTATACATGTGTTGCAAAATTCATAGTAGTTTAAAAGTAAAACGGTTAAACATAAAAGCAACCTGTTGAGTAGACTTCAGACAAAATTCATACAAACTGTTAAACAAACAGATATTGTTTATTATGAAGATACTAAGGGTATTTATACAATAATATCAAACGCACCTGTTCTAATTGCGGTTTTGGTTGAGGTGGTGGCTGCTGGATTTGAAGAGCCAAATACTGTGGTGTTGGAAAACTTCCTATTGGAGATGGGGGTGATTGTGAGAGACTGCCTACACTTCCCCTCTGTAAGCTCCCTGTCGAGTGGGGGATAGTCACTGGACCAGACACACTGCCGAAACAACCTGCAAAGTAATAAGGTTACTTTGTACTTTATCAGCGTTTAACCTGATAATCAAGGTCATTCAGCTAAGTAACACTTTGTATTTAGTGTGAGTGTGGAACTCTTAGAACGTTGATTTATATCAACACAAATTTATACTGATGATACATTGCTACTTTGTAATATGGAATTTTTATGTTAATTTTTACGAATCCAAAGTAAAAAAAATGCTGCATTTTCTAAATATATATGATCATTCTACAATTAGAAAACTACTGGGAAAAGGGAGTATTTATTTATTTATTTGATTGGTGTTAAACTCAAGAATGTGGTGTGGACTATTGGAAGTGTTTATTAAAACACAGAAATGTACAATTATCCAAAAGATGCCTCTGCGTGATAGAAACAGCTGTTATAGTCAAACACAGCAAAAGGCAAGGCATTATAGAAACAAGCATAGGAGGCTTTTACAAGGACACAAAACAACACATAATTCAAACAAACTTCTACTGACATCAAAATTGTTTGAATGTTCATGTTGAAAATTTATTTTAAAAACTAACACACAAACTGATGAATCCACCTTGTTCAACTTATTTTTTAAAATGCTTGTTTTTCAGGAGATACAAAATAATGGATAAACAAGTCCGCACTGCTAGACATACCCTATGGTCTGCAGCAAATATGAATCATGTGGCTGCAGGCTTTGAAGCATGTATTATTAAAATATGCCTCAAAGCCTTGACATTT
>JAVFBZ010010724.1:0-12049 GCA_032466195.1 Katharina tunicata | reverse complement strand
CAGTGGCATCATGACAGACCATAGATCATGTTCAGTGGCATCATGACAGACCATAGATCATGTTCAGTGGCTTCATGGCAGACCATAGATCATGTTCAGAGCATTTTGCTGTTTATGATCAAGGCACATTTTACAGAACATTTTGACATCGTCTTCATAAAGCCACAGTATCTTGAGACATAGATGTTAAATGTTTTCTTTTCAATGTGTACTTTCAGTTTCACTTTTTCTTTCACTGGTATCTCACTCTGTCAGTAAGTGTAATCGTCGTACTTTCAATCGCACCCCCAATCTGGCAGTAGATACATGCTATACAAGTATTGCCTGCAGCGGTAAATACATCGCCAATGGGCTAAATGGGTCATTACGCTACAGTCTAGCTTACTTTTTGCCTGTTCTAAGTCCCAGACCTTGAGAGCGCCGGACATGGACCCAGCCACCACCATCTCTTCAGCGTGGCCAAAACGTACAGCTTCAACAGGAGTTGTATGCCCTTGTAAGCTCTATAAAAGTAATTAACAACAGAACTTTAACAACATTAAAACTTAACTTAAAAAAAAAATAAAAAAGCTTTAGTATTGTATCCTGTTTCATTTTTATTGGAACATAAACATCTGTAAAGAATATGAAGAGTAAATTTGTTAAATTTCATGTAGTGTTATTTCAAAGGCAATGACGAATTAACCAATTAATTGATTGACTGACTGGTATTTAACCCCATGCTCAGTGTATTTCACTTCCTTGCAAAGTTTCATTTTAAGTTCTCAATTATATAACAAATATTTAGTTACCATGATACAGTTAGGTTTCCCGACAGCCCAGAGGTTCACTTTCCGATCCTCTCCACCTGACACTAGGACACGCCCAGATTTGTGTCCCAGAGCCACGCAGTTTACATTTGATCCATGGGCCACAAACTCTTCTGTGAAATGAAATAAAATATTTTTTAGGTTCTTTAAAAAAACCCATAAAAGCCATTTTTTTTTACTAGTTTGGGATAAGGCTTTAAATATGTATACCTGATTGATTATTGGGGTTTTATGCCGTACTTAAGGGTTTTTCACTTACGCGAGGCGTGTCAGACTGCCAGTTCAATGGGTGAAAGAAGGAAACCACAATAAATGATGCGGACAACACCGAAAACGAACTATAGCTCAGAAAGCAGCACAGAAGATGCCAGCCATGATACATTCACATGGCAAAAAGCAGAACACAACAACACATCTTCTTCCTGTTTTCCCTTAGCTCAGAGAGCACCAGGGCACCGGAAACTTTCACCATACATGTACCACCCGCTTTAATTTAGTGAATTAACTCTTAGGGTCTTGCTGGACAGGAGCCTGGACCCTTTGGTTGATTTTTGGTCGAGACAAATGCTTTTTCAAAGCCCTTTTCCAGGACTAATATTATCAGGACCATAAATATATTTTTGAAAAGTCTGGATTCCCAGGATTACAAATATGTGAGTTTAGTGACTATCCAACCATTATTTATAAAATTATTACAAGTTGATTGCAAGAAGACAGTGAAAAACACAGTGCATTTTGTTTTGGTCTATTCCTCCAAAAGCATCAGCTATAACACCAAATAAATAAATTTATCTACTAGAATAGACCTTGAACATATTTTCTTAAATTTTTGCTTAGAGCAATGACAGTAAAAGCTCTTGTCGATGCAACCTTATGAAACACACACCGTAAAACAACACAGCAAAATTCTTCTAGAAAAACATTTGTGAAAATCTAGAATAAACTTAGAAAAACTGACACAGATTGTTCTAGCTCATGTTGTACTCTTTGGAATGCAACAAATTTGAAGTTTCTACGATAAATAGTTTTCAAGAAATCAGCTTTTGAAATATAGAATGTGCCGAAATATAAAATGCCTGTAAAAGTCAATTAAAGTTTGTCTACTGTCTACATTGTAATGACTGGCGCTTGAGTGGGTGATTGATAGGAAATCAATCGGCCTATTGAGTATCATATATTAAGGTAAAATATACAATGACCCAACTCACTTCAATAAGTCTAATCTATATGATACGTAATGTTCATTTTTTAGTACATTATAATTATGGAAATATGTGGTTAAAAAAATCATAAATCAAAAAGATTTTTTAATAAAATAATGTTATAAACATTAGCATTATAAATAAAATAATCAACAATATTTTGTCCAGTCTTTCCATGTCAAGATTGTATTTGTTTTTATTTTTAAGTATTACATTGGTAACAGGTGTGCTTTTTTTTTATTGACAAGCATAGAGGCCTGTGGGCTAAAACCTACTGATGTCAATATGTCACGCAAAAAATATGGCCTTGGCAAAAATACAAGTTTATGTGTCAACAAGTAACAGTTAAAATATGTGTGCACCCAACTGAAGCTGTTTGATATTAAATTGATCATGGACAATAACTATTAATCTATTTTCAGTTATCAATATATCTGATCTGACATTCTCAACCCATTTGTAGTCAGCGCAATTAAGATTGTTTTGATACTATCCCCACCCAGTTTTGTAAGAGACTTTGTTACATTAAATATATGAATTAAGTACAATGAAATCTAAGATAATCTAAGATAAATTAAGAAAAATTAAGATAAATTTCACAAAAGTTAAGCGTTTATTAAATATGTTCACAAAATACTCACGAAGTTTCCATGATCTTTTCGGGTTGGCCATTTCGATTTGGTATAGTAAAATTACCGTCGAGATAAGAACAAAATACTAGCTTTCGGAGTTATAATATGAGTAGAAATAATGTTGACAGAACTATATACATGGCTACATTATTCCATAACCTTAGTTACCACAATTTCTAAGGTATTTGTTGGCATTTCATCGTGAAAGTGCATGAGTTTTAATTAACTGTACTTTCTAAGCAAAGAAATATGGCAGAATGGCACGCAACAAGTACGCCTATCATGATTGGTTTAGATCAGAAAAGTGGGATGGCCTAAGCCAATCAACAGATCTGATACAAATTACATTTCAAGGCTACTATCCAGTGCGCATGGGTAAGATGTGCACTTGTAAACTTCCGTGATTTGAGTGACAGCCAACACGTGAAAATGGCTTTCAGAGTCTTATCTCGAAGTGCTTGTAATATTTACCGATTTTCATCATTTGTACTACGTCCAGTGTCATGCAGTTTGCACTACATACAGGGCCAGTCACCAGAACCTAGAATCAGGGAATATTTCTATTTCATTGACCATCATGGTCAGGTTAGCAATTTTTAGCATCCAGCCAAGCAATCTAGATTTTCCACTTCTGTAACTATACACGTAGCGTACAAAAAGAACATAACTCTCAAGGACCTCTTGGTTAAGACGAAAGTCCCTTCTGTATCAGATAACTCTTCATTTGGTAGACTAATTGGTTAACTCTAAACGATACATATTGCTAAATATCTATGTGTGTTTCATTTTCGCCACATATTTACCTTCACAATTTACATATTACATGTATTGCCTTTTCTCAAGATGATTTATCGGCTTTAATTAGTCAATATCCCTGTGCCAGTGTGATTACTCTTGATACATATATTAGAGAAACATTCGCAGCCTTTACCTGGATAAAAATGCGTTAGTTCTACCGTGAGCCTCTATAGCTCAGTCGGTTAGAGCCCTGGCCCTGCCATCCAGAGACCTGCCTTCGAATCCCGATGGAGGCAAGCAACATTTTCTATAGAAAAATATATATAGTTTTATCAAGAGTAATCACACTGGCACAGGGATAAATGTACAGAAAGAAAATTGTGCTTGCCTATATGTATGCCGCCAAAAGCATAGTATTACATTATGTCTAGTTTATTGTTGTTTTGCATCAATCAGTGTGTGTTTACAATATTGTTGTCACTTGCCTGGTAACCAAGCACATGGCGCCAGTTGTCTAAAACTTCTTAAAGTTTTCTTAAACATATTGTGAGTAACAAAAACTTTACGGCTAAGATGTATTTTCAACACTGGGTATATTTACTTCTATAGATAAAGAACTTCTATAGCTTATCAATATACCCAGAAGTTTGAAAATCCATCTTAGTCGTCAATCGGCAAGTAGCCACCCAGCTTCTAAATGCCGGTTAAACAAGCTATTGTGAGTAGTTGGTTGTAGCTCCCTGTGCCCTGATGCTCTCTGAGATAAGTGGCATCAGGAAACGGATTTGTTGTGGTGTCCTATTTTTTCATCCTGTAAATGTTCTTTAGGGTCTTGTGTGTTGCCAGCATCTTTTAAGGGGGTTTCAAACCTTAAGATAGGAGTAAACTCGCAATCAAACAAACAATCCTTTACACAGAGACATACATTTATTCCTGTATGTATTTTTTTATTTTTTATTTATTTATTCACCATAATATATAAATCATAACAGCAAAATAAATGATGTTGTAAGTGGCATGGCGGGAATAAAGCACCATAGGGCTTGTTCTATCACATTATAAGTTTACACAATTGTAGAATAACAAAATGATGGCAAGTATTTATTTTCTTATTTTTAAATATATAATTAAATAATTAAATAAAACGTGGCTGAGATGTTTAAGGAGTTATTACTGTGGTATTATATCAAGTAAATATGTTTTTAATCTAGACTAGACTTGTATTATCTAAAACATATTATGCGATTTACTTCTGTTCAACATTTCAGTTATTTCTGGATGATGCAAGGATGAAAAACTTTACATCTTGTTTCAAAGGCAAGTAAATTGGTAACAAGTCACATCCTATCACTTTATAAAAGAACAGCTTTGGATCCATCTATGCTACAGATGTCAAATATGTGTTGTTTACTAATATCATCAGGTTAAAAACGCTAACAAATAGCTTTTGTTTACAATATTTGATTATTTGTAGAACCCATACACACATGTTCATGTTCTGTTTTTGCTGGCCAATGCTAAACACTGCTGCATTGTGAAGTCGAGGGCAGGTTAAAATTCTCCCTCTGTCTTTAAGGTGTAGGCTTCATATATCCAACAACCAAATACAGCACTCTATTCTTAACAATATGCCAAAAAATACATAAAACGTTAACGGTACGTTATGACCAGGGGGTAAATTTGTGGATTGGGGTTCTTGATGTCAGAGCGGTAGACAAAGTTTTCAGTAACCTTTGAAAAAATTTGCATTGTGATTGGTTAAAATCTAGCTGGGGTCGATGTTGGCAATGAAAATGGCAAGCCACACTGCTCTGCTGCCGTGCTTTAGTAGAGATGTGCAACTTTGATTGATGATTGCTCAGCTTTATAAAACTTACTAGATGGTAGGTGACTATTGCCTATTATTTGACTATTGCGCTAGTTCCAACACTATGTATGCAAAACATAGATTAATGCAATAAACCATCAGTTAGTATGCTGGTAATATTCAATAAACTTAAAGTACGGTAAACTATCGATAATTGACAATTGAGGCAGCAACTATTGCGATAGTTCGATGTATTGTTATCGATGTATTGTATTGCTATCCATAGTAGCCTACACATTATCCTAAGTTTCTATTCTTTTAAGCGTTTTGACATTTCATGAACTGAATTGAAGATTGTCATTTCAGAGCCTTTGTTACACTTAAAATTGTAGATGTAGATTCAACTATTGTTGATTATGTATTTAAGAATGATCTAGACTGTGTCATTGTTATTTGCATAACACTTAAAGTGATTCTTTTGTCTAATTGCAGAGAAGAAGTTTCTGGAATTTTTCTATTCTCGCCTCCGGGTAAATGATTCTGGGACGTACGAGGACGAGTTTCCATATTTATCTCCCTGTGGTAGAGAACGTAATTTTGTGCGCTGTGATGATAGGCCTATTGTTTATACCCATGTGATTCATGGGAACTCTTCTGATATGGAGGACAGATTGTCTTATGCTGGTGCAGGAGAGTTAATGACTGTGACCTTTGACCCAGCAAAAATCTGCATGCTGCCACATACAGGGAGAGTGTATTACCCAGCAACAACAGAATTGGGTGGAATTGGTCTCATTAAATCCAGTTTGGCAATCGAGTTCAGTAAAGACTTTCAGTTTGATGAAGGAGAAGAAAGTCCACCATCCCATTTCACTTGGAAAAGAAGAAAATATACCCTTACAAATGAACTCTTTAAAGTATTAAAAGAGTCAGACAAAATTTCTTAATTTATTACTCTTATTATAAGCCTTGATGTGATTTGTCAAGAGCCTGAGCCAAGTAAAATAAATTTGTATTCAATTAATATCTGCAAGTCATTATATCAAGTGACCGAATGTTTGTTGGTTGGTTGTAGAATAAGTAGGGTTTCCATCCATTTAGATGGTTCACACCTCCAATTGTTTGTGGTGATTATATAATATTACATGTATAACGGAAGATTTCCGGTGGCCGAGGAGATTGCAATCATGCACTGCCAAAGCAAAGTTGTCATACATGTATATGTGAAATACCCTTGAGTATAACTCTGGACAAATAAATAAATAATGCATATTTACAGAATAATTGTGAAGTTCACAAGTTTTCGCATATGTCCACCTTAGTTATAAGCTTAATGCCCAACGAGGTAACCCATTTTTGCTAGGTTTTTTTTATATATCGGTCTTTGATTTTCCATTTTTTAAGGGTATTTGTCTTAGTAACGACTTGTTTTGCTGGGTTTGAGGGAAAATTGGGAAAAACTAAAAAAAACCCTACCTTATCTTTTCAGTGACAAATTGACAGGTGCCCTTACCTGTGAAGTACATTTAAGGTGGCACAGGATTACTTTTTGCTAAAAAGGGAGATAAATATGTTACACATAACTTTGAGTGCCACGTATCTCATTGACTAATAAAATATTCAATTGAACATTCATATTGTGCAATTGTTTATTAATGAGTGGGATTTCTTGTACGTTTCGTTAATTTTATGTAAATGTTTTGTCATGTGGCCTTGCATGCTGCCAGCGTCGTTTCCTTCAGATTCGGCTAGCACGCAGTCATTAAAGTGAAATAACCTTGAGTACGACGTAAAACCCCAATCAAAAACAAAATAGGACACAGCCAGTTACATATGTAACATATTTATCTCCCTTTTTAGCCATTGGCAAATTCCATTCACAACAGCCATCGCCTGGCTCCCCTATTTGTCCCCCGCCACTCCTTTAAAATGAAGAAAGCAAAGAATCGCATTGGTCATAATATGTATTTATTGCTCAATAAATAGTGTTTGCCAGCTTTATGGTAAAAATGATAATTTATATGTGGCCTGAAAACTTATTGAATTAAAAACATTTTTAAAACCGTTTTGAAAACCACACAAGAAATGCAATAATTAATCTTTTAATCTACCGATATGAATTGCTTCCCACACCAATCTATAGTTCTTACATAAAATAGGATAGTTAAGTGCTATATGAAATGATTTATTATCTTTACAGTGGTTGGTGATTGATTGGTGTTTAAGGCCGAGTTTCACTTTGTTATGGCCATGCACTCCAACAGTAAATAGCCACACTAACACAACCATCAAATGTGAAAAATTTAGCTAAAAAATTAAAGTTCCTTCAGTGCTAAGCGAAGATAGCGTTAAAAGACTTGGGACATATTGTCCTTAGCCAGAATGCTCCACGTAAAGGAATTCAGTTCAACTGACAGAACCAATTGATCAATAAAAATTTCTATAATAATGACTTAAGGACTCGCCCAGCAATTTTAAGATTTATGGTTTTATGTTATACTTATGTTATTTCACTCATAGGACAGCGTGCCAGCCCAATCGGTGGATGAAACCACCCACAGCGACACAACAGGACATTAACATGATGAAAAAGAGGACACTACAACAATTTGACTACCTGATGACATTAAGCTCAGGAGGACACTACAACAATTTGACTACCTGATGACATTAAGCTCAGGAGCTCACTACAACAATTTGACTACCTGATGACATTTAGCTCAGGAGCACAGGAGCTTCCAAACCAACCAGTGGTTACCACCCTTAGCATATTTAGAAGAACGTTTAATTTTTTGCTTGGAGTTCAACATCATACTCAGGGATGTTTCACTTAAATGATAAAGGTGCTTGCTGGGGTTTGGTGGAAAAGCAAGAAGAAACCTTGTTGATACCATTCTGACATGGTTGTACAAATGTAGCCACAAATAACTTTCATAAGACGAGCGTAAGTTCAACAGAGTGTTCCAGGGAAGGGGGGATAAGCAGGGTATTTATTTGCACATGAACAATGTTATTTTTTTATGATGAATTACAGCAACCTTTCAGTTTTCACCAAAAGAAATACAATTACATGCAATTATAAGCAGTAATTTTTTCCAGAAAAAAAGTCTTATCCAATAATAACAATAAATTGTTTAACCTTTTCCTAAAATAACAGAAACACTACTGACAACTTTGTAAATGGTACAAAAAAGCACATTGATTTTTTTTTTTTATCCCATGTTGCACTTAAATTTAAAGTTTAATATCCAAGGATTTATTTCTTAATTCTTTTGAACAAAAGCTAATAAATTGTTATGCTAACATAACAAATCTATTATGATACATTGTACACAGGGTTAGCAGATTTCACCTTTTTGGCCAAAAAAGGTTGTGTAGATGAGAAATTTGATATGCTGGTAAAGCAGTGTATTTGATTAAAGTGTGTTGATATATATTTAACCTAAGGCACATTTTAAAAGGGATAAATACAACAACTGATGTGGATATACAATATAATATGAAGCTTTGTAATTTAATCGAAGCTGAAGAATTGTTGAATAAAAAGTGGCTGGTCTTTAGTTACTTTTTTTCCAAGAAAAAACATACAAACCTTCCTCAACTGGATCTTACCACAAAATAAATATATTTACTTGGCATGTCACTTGTATAAAAATACCCTTACATTGTTTTGTTGTGATTTTTAATTTTAAGTCTTTCTTTTGAGTTGATATGTAATCTGGAAATATTTCCATTGTAAAAGTAAAAAGCTGCTTGTTACAGAACATGTGATTCACCTTCGTGACCAGAAAAAAGACAAGCAAATAGAAAAAAAAGTATAGGTAAAATTCTGGTTAAAAACAGAAACATGAACAAAGATAAGCCCTTGCTACTGGTCTGAGTAACTTTGAAATTTTTTAAATTTGTTACATTGATAAATGCGTACCTAGATATGTAGACATTTTGTTGATTGTGAAGTAACACAGATGCTGGTCTGCGAAAACAGTAAGTGTTTTTATGGAAACCAGAGAATTATCAGTTTCTGTCAAATGCCAAACACATCCTGTGGGGATATATGATTTACAGGTCATATTTTCTTCAGTCCAATAAGGGTTTTCAACAAATTCTGATTGCTTCGATTTTATGAAATTTGTTTTGAATCTAGTAAAGGGGCTAGGCTAATAACCGTTTTGGTAATGTCAGTACCACAAAACATGGCCCAGATGGGACACCAAATTGACACATCCTTATTAAAATACTGAGGAAGAAGTTTTCAGTTTTCAGTTATTTTGTTAATCTTAAACTTTCACCAAACCTACAAATTTAGGGGTGGAATTAACGATTGATTGGTGTTTAATGCTGTGCTCAAGGGTATTTCACTTATATGACGGAGCTGCACTCCACAGCAGACAGCGACTGTAAAATGTATAGTCGCTTTAGTGTTTTTGCTGTTGGAATTATAATGTTCTTCCAGTGCTAAGTATGAGAGCATGAATATAATCTGGAAATATCCTGCCCTAAGCCAGAGGGCTGGAATTGACCGATCAATTCTTGAGAAAGTATCTTTAACTCATGTGACTTTGTGACTACACAAAATACATAATTTTTGGGTGCATAAGTAAATTTAAATATATTTTCCTAGACCAATATGGTCGAGAAAATGAAGTAAAACTAATAGCCCTTCCTTGTACGTTGGCATAGGTAAAACATGAAAAATGAATTCAATCAAATAAAAAAAATAATCCAAAAGAAATATTTACATAAAATTGTATCCAAAGTATTTTTTACTCTCAATTTTTCTATGCTAAAATATACACCAAAACTAAATCAAACCAAAACAAAGCAAAATAAAAATTGGAATTGAAAATAAATATGGACGAAAACTGAAAAATTATGAAAGAAATGCTAAATATTGGAGGAGAAAATAACAGGGAATAAAACTAAACATGATATCAAAGTACAGGAAAAATCAGCAACGTTTGGTTGGTTTGGTAGAAAATTGATAAATATCAACTAAATATGTTTTCGAATAACTTTTCAATACTTCAATGTGATATTAAATATTACTGATGATGTCGAATATTTGAAATAAAGAACAAAATATTTATAAAGTTAAAACAATCTATACAAAACACATAGCGGCCAGCGACCACTAAGGGAAATAAATCTGTTACTCTTAGCTCGCAATGCTGGCTAACAATATAACTCAATTGAATATTCATATCCTGTTAGTCAATTACACTGCTGGTTATATACGTAACAAATTTATTTCCCTTTTCAGCCGCTCGCAAACCCAAATCAGAGGCACTACACTACAACTCTTTGGGGCACAATTCCTGCTCTTTGTATATCCTATTTTCCTGGCAATTCTTTAGTGCAAATTTCAAGCCTTTGTTTCAAAATAACCAATTAATTTAGCCAAAATGATGTTAATCCTGACAGATAAAACGTACTATAGACAAATGCTTGTTCAACAAAATAAAGTTGATAGTTACAGGACAGAGGTGTGCACGTGGTGGATAAGAAGGCAAGAAAAGAACAAAAAAAACATCTTTTTTTTTTACCACATCAGAAAACCAGGTTGCATGGTATTGGAGGGCCTATCATACAAATTTAGGCAATTCATCAAAAAAGTGTGTTTGCTGCAACAGGTCTCTAAAAAAAAAACTTTAATTATTTTTTTATTTTTAATTTACTCACTTTTTATTACTTTATGACACCACACATATTTCTTATTAAGAAATCTCAATTTAGGTTGACAAAACTCTGATAAATTTTAAAATTGCTGAGGAATTGCAGTAGTTGAAATATACAACTATGAACTAACACTTAGTTAGATATCAGTATTAAACAGACAGTTTATCAGGCAAACAAAGAAAGAAAGAAGACAACCGATACTTTTTTTTTACACAGAAAATTTAAGGGTTAGCCAGGTTAAACACCGATAAAATTATTAATAGCCTTAGCTCTAACAGTAAACTAACATTTGTTTTTACCAGGCAAGATGTTCCCTACAAAGAATCTGGAATTGTGTTTATAGACTTAGTCTTACCAACCAGACGACTTAAAAACATGACTTAACATTTAAATAAAATATATAATGCACATTTCACACAGGGTTTAGCCACATATTTTACAACAATATATATGCGCAGATTTAATTAAAAATTATGATGCCTGGAGAACACTGTTTAGTGGAACTCTCGAGAGAAAAATAATTTTGACTCTTAAAATGTTTCCTTGAGACAGTCAACTGCCTCCTGCGCTACAAATAAATCACACGTTTTGTAAAATTATTTATCGCAGTAAAACAGAACTAGCTGTATATTAAAAGCTATAAGCTTTTGAAATATTTCGTTTTTCAAATGGAGTTAAAATATGTTTAAAACAATGAAAACAGTTTAGAAAAATGTAAAGAGAAAACGGTCATTTTAACAATCACAGATATTGTTGCTTTACTGAGGAAGTTCCAAAGAATCATAAGGCTGCGTCCGGTGATTGATCCTTTGTGAAGACCTGCGTTGTTCCTGGTTCAATCCACGACAATCCCTGGCTTTGGATCCCGGACTCCAACTTCCTAGCACTTGGGCTCCTCTGGAAACAACAACAACAAACAAGTTAAAGTGTGTGTAAGAAAAGTGGTGATATTATCAAAAGATAGTAGAAACAATTCTTTATAGAATCGAATAAAATTTGTGAACAGTCTCAAGTTTATACTAGATGCCCAAGGGCAACATGTCGAGCCTTTCTTATTATATAGAGACCGTTTAGGATACACTTTTAAAAAAAAAATTTTATGAATAATAAAAAATATGATGGCCTTGTTGTCTTATCACGGTGAACATTTTTTCCAATTTATTTCAAAAGGAATGAAAATAATAG
>JAVFBZ010010691.1:0-12050 GCA_032466195.1 Katharina tunicata | reverse complement strand
GAATCCATATATATAGTCTTGTGTTCTGCATGCCAGTACCTTCACTTCTAAATGCCACTAAAACAACGGAAATGTGTCTATCTGCACAAATTGTATAGTTTAAATGTTAAATTTTACTTACTACTTACCCATTTTCCCACCAGCTAAATGTAGTATTGTTGGAAACCAATCGACGATATGCATTAACCTGTAACATACAAAACCAGTAGGTATTAATAAGGGTTGCGTTAGAAGACAAGCAGGTAGTGAAATGTTTCCGCCTACTGATTTAATCGAGTTGTTGGCTCTAGTTTTGGATTATCGTTTTTGAAATAGTGTTTCTCTAAAAACAAATACTATTGACATTTTCACTGAGAGAAACTCCAAAATCGGAAGTAAATTTCTCAGGCTGTGTTTAACTCAAAACTGATCTTTGGGACTACTGATAGTAAGACCACAAGCATGGAGGAATTTC
This sequence comes from Katharina tunicata, assembly GCA_032466195.1. Taxonomy (NCBI): domain Eukaryota; kingdom Metazoa; phylum Mollusca; class Polyplacophora; order Chitonida; family Mopaliidae; genus Katharina; species Katharina tunicata. Next base: position 11,596 of record JAVFBZ010010691.1, on the reverse strand, counting down.
ACTGATAGTTAACACTCACTCATCGCTGATCCTTCCTGGGTGTTTAATAAGATTAGGACTGTAGACAAAGGCTGGTCCTCTCGTTCCACCTTCCCATAGTGTAGACTTCTGTCCGCGGAGTAGATAGTTATTCCCGCCTACATTTACCTGACCACCATTCTGTTGACAAATTGTTAATACCGACAAACGATAAAAGATAACCTTATCTAAAAAAAGCATTAAAGCATTTTTTTTGTTGTGTAGCGAATAAGGATTGACTCCATTTTAATTAAGGCGAAACAAATATTTGTCACCCTTTTATACGCGTTTTGTGCTGTTTCGTGTGCGAGAAAGATAAAAATGTAATTTCGAAGAAAGAGCGAAACCACTAGGTTTTTGATTGATTTATTAAAGTTGCCATTACGTTGTCTTCGTCCAACTATCACAAGGCAGATAGTTATGAAATTGAAACAGTTTAGTGCTGAAATGATTGATCAATTAATGTGGTAAAATATTGCCCTTCTGGTTATCGATGTATTTTGGAAGTCATCTCAACTCTTACTTCAGCTACCATATTCTTTGTTTTCTATACGGTCTTCAAACCCGTCTTTATCGGTCCCGTCATTGCTTAGATCCTGCCTACTTACATCGGTGGTAAAGATTATCACGGAATTGTCGAGCATGTTTTGTTGTGCCAGGGCCTCGACGATCTTACCAATGGCGTCATCCATTGATGTTACCATACCTGAAATAGCAAGAAAAAAAGGCAGGGACTTAATAATTGTGGCATATTTAATTTTAAATTTATTATAGCTTCTTCTCACATGGCTAATGATGTGTTTTTGTTTTTTCTGAATCCATGAGGCTAATTTATTGTGGAGTTATGTTTTGCCAACTGTGGTGTTAAAGTTTAATGCCAGTAGCTTTCAAGGTGTTAATCTTTAGGCGGGGAACACCCTTTAAACCACGACTTGAAGCCCAAGTTACACCCAATGTCAATATGGTCAGCGCTGTTAATGATAAATAATATTGTTGATAAATAATACGGACCGCGCTTCAAATATTTCATCCTGGGCTGATAACGTTACGTTATCCTGAAGATTATCTCTGATCCCGTGGGGCTAGTTGTTCTTATATGTAAAGGTGCCTTCACACCTGTGAAATAACCTGTGGAATTTGCTCTTTATTGTCGAGGAATAACTATGCACGTTCTGTATCATAGCTAACTCACCTGCATATATTCTCCTGTTCTCGTTCTTGATATTTGGATACATGTCGTAATATTTTTGTGGAACCTTTAAACAAAACAGTGAGTGATTATAAAGGTTGGCAGAGCATCTTCAAAGTTAACTACACAAATAAACTTTATCGGCAATGGGATTGAATGCTTTGAGCTTCAGATTCGCTACCCTCACTGCTATTAATTTTGTGCCATATTTTAAGGCGTGTGACATTTGATACTGTTCGATCTGCTAAAGGTTTATTTCAGTTAATATGACTATATACGTGAAGAATGTATTCTGGAATTCATAACCTCAAAGGTCCATAGGCTACGATGGCTTTGTAGAACAAAGGAACCGTTATTATGTCCAGATGTTACCTGCAACGGTGAATGCGGAGTTTGAAAGGCCAGATAGAGAAACAGGGGTTGAGAACTGTCATTATGATTCGTGATTATCTCCAACGATCTCCGTTCAAATACTTCCTAAAATGTGGAATAAAAGAACACAGACTTTAATTGTTAAAGACCTAGGAGAATATGTGATCGAACATATGGGGTTTAAGATGAATTAAATAATAAAATAATAGGCAATAATAAAAAGGTAATTAATGATGCCTTGCATGTTTGCTGAAATCTGACGACTGGATTTTAGCGCAGTGTCTATACGTTCTCATTAAAACGATTATATTCTTCACTTTACTAGGGCTATATTTCCTCATTTTCACTGCGAATAAAACGCGACGTATCTTAAATAGGGAGGGAATTTGGTCAGCAGAACCGAGTACCACAAAGTGAAAAAGAATTGTCCTAATGGGGTGTCATAATTTGTTTAAAGTTAAATCAATTAGATTGCCTTGTACTTTATAGATATCATGAAAGGATAATTTAAATACTGTTTTCTTTATTTAGAAAAATTGCACTAATTGCAGTAGACTTATAACATTAAAGAACAATGTACCTGGACTGATGACAGGCGTTTGGACAGGGGCATTATTTCAATGTTTGCCAAAGTCAAAGTAGTATTAAATTGTTTTAATCCCTGGGGGCCCTAGGTTAGATAAGTTTTAAAGCTTAACAGGTATAGTAAATGATTGTAAACCCTCGTTAAATGGAGAATTTCCTATTATTAAAATTAACCATAGAGTAGATTCGTCACTTCATGTTGAAGCCATATCTCTAATACTGGTATTAGTGTTTTAATCTGAGGCCGTTTACTCAAACCAGTATTAGCTGCTAATACCAGATTAAATACCTATAGCGTTAATAGAGATAAGCTTTCAACATGGTGTGACGTGGTCTAATTTTGGATTAAATTTAATACTGCTTTGAGCAACCAGCCCCTGGAGCTGGTTGCTCAAAGTAGTATTAAATTTAATCCTAGATGAGAGAACGTCACGCCACGTTGAAAGCATATCGATTGTGCCACTAATAGTGATTTAATGTGGTATAAGCGGCTAATACTGCTTTGAGCAACTGGCCCCAGCAGAACGTTAACATGGGTTAACAATGTTTAACACTGAAACTCACTGTTGAATATTCCCCCTCGGCCTCTTTATACACCTCTTCGTTGAATCGAAAATCGTAACCATTTTCTGTGAATATTAAAAATTTCAAATCCCCAATTATAAAGCTTAGACATTTTTAAAAGAGGTGTCTCTTTAAAATCTAAGCGTATGGACTGGATAATATAGAAATAATTTACTCAACACTTTTCTCCCATCATTATTTGAACTCCAGTATAAATAACACAGATTGTGGATAAACATTTCGTATAAATTAAAAACCAAATTAACAATGAAAAAAACAGTATGCAACAAACAAGCCACTGTAGTCTACTACACGTTAGATGTTTTGTCATACAAGCCAGTCAGCTATGGATTAAACATTTAATTCCAAATACGTAGTGGCATATGTGGTATTATGTCTGTCTCCAGCCCCATTGCTATTTGCCACATTGCTACAATTGAATGTTATAATCAAGCCAAAAATAAATAATCAGTTATTTATTATTTGTTTGGTGCTTAATGCCGTAGCCTACTATTAAAAGGGTGTTTCACTTATATGACGACTTTACGTCGCTTGTGCGGTAGAAAACAGACAAGAAACCTCGTATAAACCACCCTGCTATCTTCATGGCCACATCATTAGATGAAACGTTAAACAGTCATATTGTGATGGATGTGGGTAATGTCATGGTTATCATGTACGCCTTATATCTAAGACTGGGCCAATCTCAGTATTTAACCTACTCTATATCTTAACATTGCCATATTAATTTGTCAAAGTCAACCACCATTTCTCTGAAATTAATTATCAATTGCACCTACATGTACGACAAACATCTCGTATGATTTATGCTAACCATTCGTGAGTCAGATATACTGATACCAGTTTAAACAAATTCGCAGATCTTTCCTCGTGCAGCACTTGAATTCCGGTATCTTCAAACCAAGAGGTTGTCATCTTAAAATACTTCTTTTTTTAAATTAAAATGTTCATATCTTAACCTGCCCTATAATCTTGTGTCAGGATTCACATTAGAGACATGGTACCTACAGAAACATAACAGTATTAACTACCATCGAAATGGTACCACGTCCCCGGGGAATATACGTTTTAAGTTCGGTTTTAATGTTTTTGTACATATATTTAGAATAAAGAAGATATATGTAGATCAACAATCTAGCCTAACAATGTTTTACTTACGAACAACATGGGTGTAGAAATCTTCCCGACCCTGGTAGTAACCGACAAAACTGTCAAATCCTCGATATGTCGGTGTGTGTTTCCAATTACAGAAGCCTAGGTGCCACCTGAGGATAATTCAGACAAAGAATAATACGACCCGCGTTATAGATTTTACAAACTTTATTATTATTTTCATACGGTATATCGCACATTTTCGAGGTTGATATTTTCTGAAAGCTTATACTTTAGGCCATACAAGAAAAATATTTCAAAAAAAAAACCGGTTGAATTCGTTTCAGTCGATTTTTGACCGAATTCTGCGGTATAGTACCTGTAATGTTTCATCCACAACAGGGTTATAGACCCCCAAGTGAAGTGTTTGCTAAACCCAACTGTCTGTTCCGTTGTATATACGATTGGTGCTTTACGTCTTACCTTAGATTAGTCTACAATTATGACGACTGAATGAACTGAATAATCAGATTGAGATATGGGTCAGAGATCAACAATGAGCTTCAAACACCCACCTCAAACAGGCACTTCGTTCGTGGTCTGAGTGTTTGGTGTTACTCGTGTATTTGATACATGATAATCACAAATAAGACATACACGATCTATTAAACTATTCTGTAATATTTCCCTGTGAGTTATGAAATGCATCGCTATAGATTTTTGAACAAGTTGTCAATTAGTAATTGTATGCGTCTATGTTATTTTGGCGACAAAAACGATCGATCCTTCAAAATCTTTTCCCATGGCATAAAATTGTACTTTTTTTTTTGATTGTTTGTTCATGGGTTTACGTCATTAACTAATTTTTCTCCGTAGTACAACGTGATTAACAACCGAAAATGGTCATATACAGGAAGGGCAGAAAGAGTTTATTTCTTAGAGATAATAAGTGTCAATTAACAGTGCAGAACTTCCAAATAAGTCTTCTTGATGCCCCTAAGCCCACAGAGCACTGGGGCACAGGAAGGGACATCTTCTCTGGCCGAGCGTATTGTTCCAAACCTACCAATACAATTGATATTACCCCATAATAAAAGTATAGCCTGGTGAAGATTGGGAAGTACACATGCCGATTCAGGCCAAGATGAGTAAAATCCCATTCTAAACCGGCCTTTTCGTCATGGAAACACTAGCAGAGACTTACTTGCCAACCATATGTGTAGCATAGCCCTGGTCTCTAAGCCTTTTCGGGAGGAGGGTGAACTTCTCAGGGATGAAATTCGGTTGAGCTCCAATTATTACAGAATGCTGGAAGAGAAGGAGGGGTCAATGAAACAACATTGCACTGGTACCAAAGACGTTATAGGCCTACATACTGGAATGTTTGGACCAGGAACTTTGTCCCTTATCGCTAATCATCTTTTTCTCATTGTTGTTGTTGTTGTTCTACCAATCTTTTTTTCTTTTGAAGGGGGAGGGGGAAGCGGGGCGCTGGACACTTAATGCTAAGGCTCTGTTTATTTCAATCAGAGAGACACTTAACACGGTTGTTTATTTGGCCTATCTTGCATCTTTTTAAGCAGTCCGAATTTCCGATTCCGATTACTACGACGCCATGGATTCAACTTGGCGTCGATGATGACGCCCTTTTGTAAGAATCCGAAATGTAGCCTGAATTCTATTCGTGGAGTTTCAAGCGCATCACAGGTAGTAGCGATATATTGCACGTGTTCAGTTTCTGGTACAAAGTACTTGTTCTAAAACTTCTATCTACTTATATACGCTGTCGGTAGTGTTCGGGACCTTTTTTTCTGTTCGTGTATATATAGAAGTGTACGTGCTGTTAAGTGTTGAAGTGCTCTGCCGTCATATATATAAGTGAACTACTCTTCAGTACGGCGTGAAACACCATTTAAGTAGGCAATTAAAGTTTCAAACTGTGGCCATTTCCGTATGTTTTAGAATAGATAACAAAAACACGGAGTGTGAGCTTAACAAGAAGTGATCTTTGTCAGTCTGAGGATACGTATTTTATCCTAATTTCAAAATTTACTATTTGATACTGTTGACCAACCTGTAAGCCCACGTGATATGGATAATAACCCGTCAAAAATGCAACTCTAGATCTGTAACAACAAGAACAAAACAGTTAACGCAAACACCATGTACCAATGTCATAATACCAGTATGCAGCTATAGATTCGATAGATTCATGTTTAGGGACCAATTCGACCGGAATAGCTACATGGTTGAATCAGTTTATTCTTATATTTTTTTTAGCAATGATTTAAAACTAAAAATATGCGCTTTTGTCCCGCAATCTTGCGATCCTTAACTCCAAAAAAGGTTGGTTCAAAATCCAACAGTATGCTGTAGTTTTTCTGATTTGTTTAACTTATTTCAACGACTCAAATTTATTTATCGATTTCTTTAATTGGCCCTTCACGTCGAACTCACTGGTAGTGCACTTAAAGGGGGACTTTCAATTGCCATTGTTTGGTGGACAACCGAATTAAATGTCATAAATGTGCTCTGTGAACTGTGCAACCATTGGTCTTTAATGATGTTTGTTTGTTTGCTTGGGGTTTTAGGCCGTACTCAAGGTTATTTCACTTATATGAAGGCGTGCCAATCCAATCGGTAAAGGAAACCACCTTAAATGACGCTGGCAACATGAAAGACGGCACAAAACATTTACAAAACATTAACAAAACAGGACACCACAACAAATTGGCATCCCGTGCCCCTAAGCTCAGAGAGCACCAGGGCACAGGAGGCTAACACCCAACCACCCGAAACATTATTACCTACAATATAGTAATAGTATTGGGGGTTTACTTACGGTGTACACCTAGGCAGAGTATAGGACTGTTCTAGAGTGACGCCTTTGTAGGCAAGTTTCTCCATATTTGGGGTGTTTATCCTGGGGTTATGCCAACTGACATCGTTCCAACCTAAAATACAGAAACATAATCTTACTCTCACAATGTAAACATTAGTTTTCGTATTAATCGAGTTACGTATTAGAGTAAACTGCTAATGGCACTGACCGTTGATGATTACAAATGTTGATTTCGCCAAAGAACTCATTCTCAAGGGAGTGAAGTGAACAGACTTCTGGTAATGCTTCAAGCGTGTGTATTGTTATAACTTTCTGGTTTCGTTTTTAAAGATTTCTTGTATTTATCGGTATCGATATAGCTTATTATATATAACGCACATTTTCTCGGCATAGGTAATATGTTTTAGAGTAAACCAGCTTTGACAGGGTCTCCAACGTTCCCTCTTTGTGTTGGATGTACAAACTATTTACTTCTTTGAGGACAATTCGTAAGGTATAGTCCTAATTTATCGGGCTTCAACATCATGTTCCACATCATAGGGTCGAAAACACAAGGAAGAAACATGCTATGTCGCTGTGGCAGCCGAGTATTTCTCAATAAGAGATAGATAGATTGAAATGAAGAAGTACAATCAATTCGTTGTTATAGTTGTTTTTTCACTTTAGAACCCCCAACCCTAGATAAAGTCAGATGTGTTGTTTTTCTCTAAAGTTTCCATTCTAACCTTATTCATAACATAAACGTATTCAATACATTTTTATATCTGTGTATCTTCGAGATAAACTTAATATGCTCATCTCAAATACGCTTATTTATAGTGCGTTTTCGTCTGATGTAATTTGATTTATTTAAGAAAAGTAATTAAAAATAACTTGCACGGAATCCGGTTTCACTGAAGACTTATCGAGTACACCACTAAAATTGGTTTTATGTTTGCTCAGGATCTTAATTCGTCAAATAAAACATCGCTCCTAGAAATTGTGACTTGTGACTACCGATATGTCAAATTACTCTGTGGAAATCATGGTATATATTTTATACATATAAAGGCCTACTTTTAAGACGCCCAGAAGTTGCTAGGAAGTCACGTGTCAATTAGACCTATATGTAGGCCTAGTCTACGTTTAAAAAAATCAGGACAGCTGTCTTACCTAAATCGTCCGCTACCACTAGTATAATGTTTGGTTTACGGTCATTCGGTGTCCCCTCACATGGCGTCCAGAGATTCACGGTTAACGTTACGATTACATAAAGGACACATCTTATCCCGGCCATTCCAACCCGTATACTAAGAGAACACAAATATTGTGCGCGCCTGGGCGACCCGCTCCCTGACTTACGGATACACGTTTCTAGAGCAGGTTAAGTTAGTGGCCGACACAATAAGCTCCTTTTGTAAATCTTAAGTGAGTCCAATGTATTATCTGTATTGAATATTTAAACCCCGTCATCTGAAAGTATCGACGTTTGGACTAGTTTAAACTAGTATATCGCCACCTCAGATTCGACGTAAGTGAATTTTTTTTGTTTGAATGGCGTTTCTAATTATTGCTTGTATCTTCTATGTAGCCTTCCCACATTTCTGTTTTGAATGAATAAGGTGAATTCTAAATTAAATTTTTGGCACCGGTAGATTTCTCTAATCTGTAATATTGCCAACTATAAAGCCCACACTGAGAGCATGGATCTGGAAATATAGATGTGTAATTGAGTATAATGTAAAAACTAGTGCGTGTGTGAAGTTGGAACGTATAGTTCGTATTTCGCAGTTCAAAGTATACCGCAGTACGCAGTTCACAATCCGCTATTCACAGTATAACAGGTTCCAAGTAAAAAACTTAGATGATAATGACATCATTAATAGCAGTATAAGCAGCGTTAGTTGTTCGAAGTAATTGCAGTTCGTAGTTGGCAGTTTGCAGTCTGCAGTTGTGGTCCGCTATTCACAGTAATACAGGTTCCAAGTAAGTAACATAGCTGATAACATGGTATAAAGGAGCGTTAGTAGTATAGTCCGTAGTTCGCAATGCTCTGCTCGTAGTCCGCAGTTCGTAGATCGCAGTCCGCAATCCGCAGTTCACAGGAATAAAGAAACAAACATTACATATTATGGCGTCATAAGATGTACCGTATCCCCAAATGTGTAAATATGCAGTTTAAGCCCCGTTTTCTTGTCATTTGTTGCTTATAACCTTTTTTTACGTAAATCAAGTACCATTAAATCGAGTGAGGACAATACCACATTTATATTTACTGTAGGTTCGTATCAGTGTTGACGGATACATGCATTGATTTATATATGATAAACTACGTCGATGTATATAGGTGATGGTAACAACGCATAACCTAATGTCTAATCTTACATAACAATGCCTGTCCACAGTTTGTCATCAATAGTTTATATGTTGTCACTAATACACCAGACCGCATTTTGAAGCTAAACATAGAAGAAATATTGTCCAGAAGATATATGCCGAGAAACAGAACTCTTATCGAGGGTAAAGGATTTTAATGTCAGCAACTCAGAAGTATGTAGTGTTTGAGAAACTATGACTTCAGAAACATGTATCAAATCGTAGAATGTGGATGGCATTCAACACGTTAAACCAATCTACAGAAACAGACTAATTTAAGCATTCTTAATGATGTGTTTAGTTGATATAATTGTATCATTAATATTGCCGTTTGATTTGCAAGTTGTATGTTGTTTACGGTCTATTTTCGTGGGGAATCTCCATGTAATCTACTTTGCCTATCCCAACACATGTATATAGCCTATTCCGTTTTCTTATTACAGTAATGAATAGGCCTCCAACTGCCTATATCACAATCTATATAATAGTATTCATACATACAAGGCAGCAAAGCTTTAAGGCATTCAATTTAGATGTCTGAATTATATATGTAAACATATTTAAAGGCCTTTTTATAACGCTGCGCGGTTTTACGAAAAGTCGACCCGATACGAAAATAACTTTCATCAAGCGTCGGAACCCCTAGAGGTGCCGGGCGGTATATGAACTTATTTAAGTTTTTTTATTTGACGCTATAGAAGAAATTATATTTAAATCGATTCGCCTTGAAAAAGTTCAAATTTCTCCGGACATAAACCCACCTCCACCATGCTCCAGCAAAGCAAAGGCATCATGCAAGTCGAGTTGGGTCAGTCATTAAACGCCTATCAAACAAATCAATCAATTTTATGACGGAAATATATACTGTATAAATAAAGCTGTTTGAGCCTAGTTATTCTTGATCAGTTTCGATGCCATCAACTGTTAACATTATGGATAGGTCATATTTCTTTCTTAAAATCTTATGACTTCACCAATCTGTACACGCTGCCTTTTACGGCTGTGCCTTAGTTGGTTGCATACCGTGTCGCATTTGGATAGGTATATATTTATAAGGACAGGTTACCAATGACAAAATCATGACTAGATCGATTTTCAAATTATGGGTATATTGATAAATCCATCTAAGTCATGTTTTTGTGATGTAGCCAGCTTCTAAATGCTGTTTAAACAAGATTACCTATGGCCGGGCTGACATAGGTTTAAAGAGGTTTCTTCAATATTTTCCACCATCATATAAGTTTAATCTTGATTAGACTTCAAACACGAATAAGGCAAACAAAAATCAAACCTGTGTAAGTGGCAGATTTTAAGCCTTACCTAAGTCGTCAGCGACCACAAGAATAATGTTAGGTTGTGATAAATCTCGCTGTCCCTCAGAGAACCTTGTGAGATAGGAAATCAGCATCAACGAGAGAACACATCCGAAGTCCGCCATATCTATTCACCAGGTAGGTATGTGGCCTACATTACACCTTTTTAACAAAGCAGGCCATTTGTTTCACTCCAGTGATTTATATACGGGATTTCTTGATTATGTAACCAATGTAATATGTTAATAATAATAACACATTGATATTTCATGTATTGTGCATGTGTTCAGCTTCAGGCTAGCCTGAGGTTCGTGTTAAATTTAGATGTTATCTGTGTGCCGTACCTGTTAATTGGACCGGGCAAATTCTAAGGAGTAAACTGACAACTCCAAACAATTTATAATGACTATATGTCTGTTTATTTCAACCACCTGCTACTGAATGTACTCAATGCTCTGTTTTGCTGCAGTGTTCGGTGGAAATTTTAAAACTGGCAAATTCTACATATTTCTTCGTTACGTGCCTGAGGTTTTATTCTCTAGAAAAAAAAATGTTTCAACGACATGATACAAGATAACCGGTCCGTGTAACACTTGCTAGTTCAATTTTCGTTTTTTGTTTCTTTTGTACACACAAACAAAAAATGAAAAATGAACGTTCAATTTTCAATTTTCGTTTCTTCAAACTGGAGTCGAAAAATCAAAAATCAAAAATTGGACGTTTCAATTCATGCCTTTCGTTTTTATGTCTCACTTTAATCAAACAAAAATTAAAAATTGACCTTTCGTTTTTCATTTTTCAATAGTTATGTTAAAATTGTGCAAAGTGAAGAATCAAACGTTACGATCTGCAAGACTTGACAGTCAGCACTTTCAATTTTGCTTCGAACAACTTTTGTCGATGATTGCCCTTGTGGACATACGTACTTTGTCGATGATTTCTCATCTGCACATGCGTAATAGATTGAAGCACCTTGCCTCCTCAGTCAAAATGGAATTGCTGACTACCGGACATTTTTTTAAATAAATTTAAGTGCTATAAATTCACTTAATCAAATTCATTTCCTTTTATTCATGGGGATACCCTGATTTATCTTTTTTTCTCTAGAAATCTAGAAAACGGGTATACACTTCCAAGAAAAAGCGAACAAAAAGTCTGACAAGCAAATTAATGCAAGTGCACGTTATGAGTTACTTGGTTCACTTGGTAATCATAATAATGTTTACTTTATAATATACAAAATAC
>JAVFBZ010010658.1:0-12052 GCA_032466195.1 Katharina tunicata | reverse complement strand
CACCTACTGGTGAGGTAATCACCTCTAATCTGATTGAACTCAAATGATTGTTGGCTCTAAGCCTAAGAGGATTTTTGCATTACGCCCTATTATGCCAATAGTTTTTCGAGATTCTGAAAGCCTGATAAGAACAAGTAATCTGTGTGAATTTCAAGAAACGTTAGTCTGGAAGTAACAGCCAAACAAAGACGCTTCAAAGTCAAATTTGCAAATCCTGACTGCTAGCATTGAAATAAACCTAGTGTTTTTTTTAATAAAATGCTTGAAACATGGAGCTTTAACCATACAAACCTTCCCCATATTTCCGTATACATATTATCACTACAGTGTGTTGATATGGGTGCTTGTATCTATCTCCTCGAGTAGTTTAAGCTGACCAGACCGAGACCTTTCATTTCATTGCTAAGCCAAATTTGCATACAACGATTTCGACGCGACCTAAGAAACAAATACGTCATCATATGCGAGCTTGGTATTATACACCAACGGTTTCTTAACATAACAAATGTTCGTCAATCCTTAGAAGACTTTCGATTAACTTTACGCTATGTAATTCAATAGTTCGAAATAGCAGGCTTAATTTCTGTTACAAAAATAAACAAACAAGAACTATTTGCAACTATACGCGGTGGTTGTCTTTTGGTCCATTCTTGAATCGAATGTAAACAAATTAATCCGTTTGAAAAACAAAAACATCCGTGGTTTTTGTCCGACAGGAGAAATCCAATGAATGCAGATTATTTAATTATAATTCGCTGAGTTTTTTTCGTACAAACTTTCAACATTCACAATTTTGTTAAAATAGAGACATATCATATGGTTAATTTATCAAATATCGACAAATTCATTCAAGATTAAATTGATTTCGACCCAACACACAGTCATAACCGACTGACCCAGTGTTAACACTTAAGGCGGCATAGCTGTGTTTTTTTTTAAACATTAGTCTTTCGAATTATTAGAATTATTTGTGGCCGATGACAACAAATTATTGTTTAAATGGACGATTACATTCTTCTTTTCTGAGCTTTCGAAGATTCCCGCCACGTACAGGTCATCTTTGTGCACTCAGTCAATATGGAGGAATGATTTAGCCTTCTGTGCGCGTTGTCCAGGATTTTATACTCCCGTGATTGGCGTAGAAGATACAGCCGAAATTCAAAGGCATGTGATTCAACTTACATGTAGATTCAGGCTTCTAAAAGGATTTCATTTACATTGTACATAAGGGTGTATAGTAGTTATACAGAGCATACTATGCAACTCAAAGGATGTGTATTTTTTGTTGTCCATGAAAATAATGCATTTTCCTGGAAACAAGTTTTCTTTCGACTGGGGAAATTTTCGGATGCACGAAGTTTTTCAAAGTAATGTTTATTTCACCAACTCTTGCGCAAAAACAACCATTATGCCAAAAACTTTCTAAATTATCAAAATCCACACCAATTTGTCTTTAGAAAGAAACACTCTTTGCATCAAATGCCACTTGATTTGGACGGTTGACAAGAGCATAACGACTGCCTTCCTCGTACAATATTAGTTTGGACACCTTGTCACTACGACCGGCAATAAGAGCGGATGTAAGTCCGATTGGTCCTGCTCCCACTACGAGGATGGTGAGGCGGGCACATCGACGTCTGACAGTGTCCAGAGCCGTCTTGGAACAAACAAACCCTGGCACTACTGTGGTGATTGAGAGTTGCTATGCTATACTAGTTCAGTATGGGTGATGTTTAGATCAGAAAACGTTATTTGACATGTTATATTGCTACCAAAGGCTGTCATTGTATGTTTATCAGCATTCCTCTATAAACAAGCAAAAGTTTCTCTGGTTTACTTTTCACAGAGCCCAATGAAAACAAATTTGGCAATACGGCTAATAAATGAAGACTGATTACCACTGTTGTTTGAGCACAATTCGCATTTGGCAAGCACCTTGAGTCTGTGTATAGGTCAATTACAGCATTCACCTCTGCCATAGTTAAATCGTATCGTACCAGAATCAGGTAAAGTGTTTACCGGCTTAAACCTTTAACCAGATTAAGCCTATGTTTATGATTATTTGTCCATGTGCTGGCCGAAAACCTCTGCGAATAGTCCAGTACACATACTAATGATTGATCGGATTGCACACGACAGGTATTTTCGCTTATATTGTAAATTGATTACTTTTCCTGCAGTTGCAGAGACCAGCTTCCAAGTTGGCTATCGTCTAAGCGTTAGTCTACACACTGCCAAAAATCAGGCCTAGACACATCTACTGGTTACCGAAACAAATAATTTTCTGGATGCCTCACATAAGGCTTATTACAGACTAGATCATCTGTAGCTTTAGCTGTCGATCTGGCAATTAACAGAGCGCTTTACAAAATTATAGTCACGAACAGAAACTGAGAAATTGTATGGCAAATGATCTGCACACGGGCCCACATCTCGGCAAGGATTGGAAAAATAAAACTGATCTGTTACCTAAATTGCTATCACTGGATTAAATGAAAAGGTTTGTGATGGTGCCTACTATAAAAGCTGCGATGTAGTCGACTTGTGTCCTGAGTTACTTAAAATCGCACAACCAACCATTTTTAGATTAGTATCGACGGCCTCCATTAATTGATATACAAATCAACATTTAACCTAGTGAACAAAACCTCAGCTTATTCAGAAGGCTTGATCGTCTACCCTGTGGTGACCCAGGCGAACATGTGAAGACTTGTAGACTGCGTAATCTGTCAAAGTATCGATTCCATCGTTAGTACACATTCAATTATGTCCGATTGTATTTTTCAATCCTGAAACATTTTTCCATAAATATATTTTTCATACATCCATATCAGGGAGCCTTATTTTTCTCTTTGGCTGTTTAATACACTACGTAAAGCACTTGAGAATGTTTCGATAAGACCTCTGTGGACTGATGTTTGTTATAGTATTGGTTACTCAATTATCACATGCATAACCGCCCGTAGTTTTTTAAGGCCATCCTGGAAATAGTTCGTTGATTTATTTCCACTTTAATGTAGTACAAGAAGCCTATACCTTTGGTTTTTCGGAAATTTTGATAATGTTTGACGGCGACAAACTAAGTGAATGGAAACATTTACCACGAAAATGTTCCCTCGCCTTTTTACTTTTAATAAAAACTCACGGGACAACCATAATCCAAGTATGTTCTGAAATTTAACGCATATAAAGTTGACTCAGAACTTACCCAGCGTGATGTCCGCTGACTTATCTTGTGGGTGTGACGTAAGCATTCTCACTGGTGCACGGATTTCAAGGCAGGAAATGGCGGCCTTCTTTCGCTGAAAGAAATAGAGGGAAGTTATATAGAATAAACAACGACGAACAACATATACATTTTGGCATGCAAGCCGCTTCATATAAGTATATATTGAAGGAAGTTAGTGGGACATTTGTTTTTTAACTAAAGTTAAAAGGAAAAAAAGCATTGAAGTGGCCAATTGTTTTTGCTGTGACACGTTTTTAGAGATATTAACAGTGCTTGATGAAATGTACAAAATTTTAATGTGAAGAACTCAGACGTTTGTTTTTGCACGACAGAAAATATCTCAAAAGCTATCGTCTGAGCTCCTCGGCCTAAGTTTACAACTTAACCAATGATCTGATAAGTGGGATGATCAATATCATCAGCACCTTCAACAAATTGACTATGAACTAATGTAAGATTATAGTAGTCACTTAAGGGAAAAAATAAGGACGAGAACGACGAGAAACACAATTGACCTAGTTTATGTAGAATCTTTCACAAAAGGCCTTGCTTAGGTGTCAGAAAATATGAAACGGATTTGAATGAGTAAATGCAAAATAAAGTGATATTTACGGAATGTATTACAGTCGTTGAAGACGATCAATAAAATACTTCTGTTAAGTTGGGTTATTTCCTTGTGCTTGCATATATATTTGGAGACAAATATAAACATTGTTAAAGTGCTCCCGTTATAATGTGTCTCGTGTCGTTCTTTTCAATCACTTATTGTGTGTTGGCATATCGACGCCTAATATAGACAACATCTTAAACCAGAATAAAAGTTGCGACAAAGTGTTTAAAGCAGTAGCTGAGTATATTATAAACACAGATATAATCACTTAAAACGCTAACTCAATACTTATTTAAAGGTACTATACCGCAGAATTTCGGCAAGAAAATCGACTGAAACGAATTTAACCAGGGTTTCTACATTTCTCTAGTATAACCTAGAAAATGTGCGATGTACCACACTGAAATAATACTAAAGTTTGTAAAATATATAATGCGATCCGCATTATAGATTTTACATCTTTTAATATTATTTTAATACGGTATATCGCACATTCCTCGAGGTTATACTAGACAAACATAGAAACCCCGGTTAAATTCGTTTCAGTCGATTTTCTTGCCGAAATTCTGCGGTATAGTTCCCCTAACATTAACTGATCTACTGACTTAAAATAATGCAAAGAAATGGTGCGCATAGTTCTAATAACGTAGAACTGCATGCGTCGTCAATACTAATTTCCATTCAATCCAAACACTGTATAGCCACATGCAAGTGCAGGAGCTGGGCTATTGACCGGTTAGATGATATAAGGTTTACAATCCACCTGCATGTTAGTTGCAATTAAATACAACTAAACAATAACGCTTGGTTGGTTAGCACTCTAACAATCGAAGTATATTATTATAATTGCTCACCACATATTACGTATTATATATGTTGTCCAGGTTACGTCAATTACATATTTCACGCTAATATACATTAAATGAAAGAGCTTCTGGACGTCTAATAAAGACGTATTATTCAATCCATGTAATGGTTGATAGATTGAACTCAATACATTAATTAACCGCAGGGCTTGCGTCACCGCTAATGGTAGCTATTGGCCCGGCTTCAAGCCTTTGTGTCACCTAAAATGGTAGTTATTGGCTCAGCGTCAATGGTCTATGTCACTGTTAATGGTAGTTGTTGGCTCAAGGTCAAAGGTCCATGACACTGTTAATGGTAGTTGTTGGCTCAGCTGTATCGTTACCTGTATGGTTCCATTTACACCTGGTTTTGAAATATTTGATTGTGTTTTAACACACAACACTGATTTCATTGTAATTTGTCAACGCTCAACCATCACATATATCTTTTTCTCGTCCATTTGCCTGGCAACCCGTCATGTGAGCCAAGTAACAGTTAGAACGGCTTAATAAACAAACTATTTACGGTCTACAACTGTTTTTGTTAGACTTTAGTGGGTGAAATGCTGAGAAAACCATCAACAACGATAGATCGAGTTAAATACTATTTGTGTGTTATACATGTAGGTGGGTGGTAATCACTATTAATTATACTATTATTTCAAAAATAAGATAAGACATGTGTGGATTACAACTTCTTGTTTATTAGGGTAGCGACCTTTCAAACAAATTATTTCAAACAAAACTACACATGAGCAAGCCAAGAATAAACATTCTTTTTAACTAATCCCATTAACCATGATAGAAGGCCGTACAGTTTTGCCCAAGAAGTGTCAACGATATACCAGGAAATACATATAAAGAGCGTGTCATTGGACAAAAATGTAAATCGGTCACTGTTGCTGTACAGGATCGCTGATCATTCGTGAACATTAATCGTAGTATAATGTATACACATCAACTGGATTCATTCGTCTTCACGGATCACTGTTTTGATTTTTCATTCGTATTTTCTTGTATTAATCATATTATTATACATGGTTGTGAATGACTATAGTTTGAACTTCAGCGACAAAGTGTTTGCTCGTTCTGGTAGAGATGAACAATTTGTGTCACTTCCTGTTACAAATGACTAAATTAACGGCTGATATTCCTTTCTACGGTTAATAGTTTGATGCAATGTTTTATTATTGTTGGTGAAAATTGTTTGTCAATGTGCAATAGTAAATATGAACCCAAGAAAACGAAACAATATTATAATGACTTTCAATTTTACATGAAATTGATCTCTAACTGCCTCTCTCTTTCAATTATTCTACTTGGTAATAATCACACGATAACCAGTTTCAGTTTGCAAGCAAATGTACGTAAACTTATTCGATCTCTGCTCGGTTGGCTACTTTAAAAGCGCATGAACCTTATGTCCAACAGCTTGTCTGTACATCAATTAACAATGTCAGTCCTAACCCCGTGTACCCATTACTGTTAATGGATTGCTTTTAAACTAAGCGATATGCTGGACTCTCGTCTTGGTGCTCTACTTAGACTTCCGTTTCACTCAAACAAAAACTAAAAACTACGTTACAATAAATTGTGTTAGTAATCTGTATCGTTCAAACCATCAATATCCTATTTATGATGTGACAACTATGGGAACTTTAGTAATAATTAGATCTATAAAATGTAGACACGTTAAGCTCCGGCACAAGGTACTAATTAAGAAAGAGAATGTTTTGCGGTCCCTTAGCCAGATGTGATTAAATGAGTTAACAACTATCATACATAAGCGATATATGCTGGCTTGATTATACTAAAGAAATCCCTGATATCGACCATGGACAGTCTACATAAATTTCAATTGTCTTGGAAGTGTATTGAAGATAATTATTGTTACTGCCAGTTGACCTATTATAATCTACTGTGTCCCTATATATGGACCATATGAGGTTTTGATACGAATTATTTTCTAAAACTACAAAACACAAGCAAATAAACAGCTAAACAGTCCGTATGTGATTTCTGCATAATTTAAAGATTTGTTACAAAATAAACTTATGATTGATGCGTCCAAGGCCAGTTTGTTAAATCAAATTTTTGGGTTTTGTTCTCGATTATTTCATCATCGCATTAGAGGAACATACATGTATGCATGGAAGAAAGACCTCCCCCAAAAACCGATATAGATACTCCCACCGACATAAACTCAATGCCCATCCATAACTCCGCCGAAGCTTATCGGCAACCACAGGGCCGCACGCCTATCAAACAAACAATTGTGACTGGTGATGTCTTGCCTAATGGGGCCGTCAGTAACGACAAATAATGGTTTACAAAACAACGAAGAGATAAAGGACTAGATGACCACACCTCGATCTAGGATAGATCTCCTGATTATCGGAGACTCTAACATGCAATGACTTAAAACGGATAAATTCTACAAGAAAGTATCTGCAGATATCGTCACCTTGAGAAACTAAACCATTGAATGTGCTACAAACTATGTGGAACATATTAAAGACGCATCAAGGCCTCCAAAGGTCATTGCATTCCTAGTTGGTACAGACATCTTATCCACGTACTAAAATAAAATACTGAACAATTACCAGACTACAAGAATTAACAGACTACAAGTATGACATCTCAACCCTCCTACCGCATAGCCAAATCGTGATCAGTGGTATGTATACCACATCAAAAAGACGGTGGTCACGATGTCAACTCACTGAACTCAAAAATGCAGTCCTTGACTTCGGATGATACAATTGTTTAGATACTAATAGCATCATCTACTATCAGCACCTACAATAAGACAGAATTCAGCTGAGCTATATTGACATCATACAGATAGTCCGCAGCAGTAAAACTATGTGTAATCCACTTTTGGGCATGTTATCCAACAGCCAGGAATTGCAAAGAAACTATATTGCGATTGCAATATATGCAGAGAAAAGATGAGTGATGAACTGGTAGGAGTCCTGTTGGTATCATGTTTCTTTATGAAAGATCACTTAGCCCCGTAACAAAATTCATATCAAATAACATAATTTTCTAAAGTGCACCAAAACTATATTGGGACTTTAATATATACAGAGCAACGATTCCGACCATCCACCTCTACCAAAACCACAGACACCACCTCATCTCATGACCATTAACAGTCATTTAACGGAATCATGCTGTCTTAGGTAGGGCAAAACACTTATGCATTGCCGTGATTGACAAACGTCCCTCTTCAACGTACTACCACGATCAATACATCCAACTCGAAACATCCGTTGTATACTGTGGGAATTGTATTATTAGGATGTTTACAGTAAGAGTGTTGCCGCTTGTTTTTGAACTGTTTGATGTCCTGTGCAGGAATAAGTAAGCTGGGAGACCAGGATCACCGCGTAAAGCAATCATCGATTACTAGTGAAAAATAGAGGAAGCTTATCCAAGTTTTGCGAAGTGTGATAAGGATGAACTTTGTGTTCAACGTTTCTTGGGTGGTATCAGTAGTGCTAAGCTTAAGGAACAATTAAACATTGTACTTTGTCAGAAAAGCAATGCCCCAGCCTTTCAAAACGATAAAGTGAGCAAAGTGTCCGACAGGAATCTTAAGAGTTGCCCAACAATGTGTGTGACACTTGGAAAACTTACACAAAATGCTATTCTAGATTCTGGTGCATCAGTGTCATTTATAAGTGAATCAACTTTAAGTAAGGCTTTTCCAAATAGTGTGGTCTTTCAGGAGTGTCGTTCTAAGTTGACAGGGGCGGTTTCTCAACGTTTGTCTACAATAGGCCCAGTAAACGTCAATTTGAAGTTGCATAACGACCAGATTTGTTCTTGCAAATTCCATGTTTACGTACGTTGCATGACAGTATATTACTTGGCTGGGATTTCATGTGTTTGTTTGATCAAGTAACTTTTCACCCCAAAAGCTAACAAGTGGAATTAGTAAACATAATTCAAAAGCACATTATGGTTCGCTTTGTGCGCGCAGCTCAAACGACTGTTATTCCCCCTCGTAGTCAACGTATATTACGTGTTGGTGTGTCAAAACGTGAAGACGAGACAACTGGTGATGTATTGATTGAGAGAAATGAAAAATTTGAGTTAAAGTCTGTCATGTATGTCAGTCGGTCTTTGAATGGAATAGATCAACCATGTGTATTAGTGGTTAAACCAAGTAACATGAGTAAAACAGTTCATGGATCTCAAAATGTTGGTCATGCGTTTGTTGTCATTCATGAGTCTATTTGTGAGTCAAATATTGAGTCAGTTGACTCGTCACATGTTTGTCATGTGGAGTCAGCTAAGACCGTAAATTGGAATATTGGAAATATTTCTGAGCCGTATTGTTCAGAAATATTAAGTCTGCTCGAACAGCATGAATCTTCAGTATTTAACACACACACACACCTCGTATCTCGTCTGATAGGTAAACCAGGGCATACAGGATTAAGAGCTATTTCGAATTATCCTATACCCAAATCTTGGAAAGAAATTCGATCGTTTGCCGGAGTGTGCACTCTTTTCCATAGATTTATACAGAGTTTTTCAGATCTTGTATTACCGCTAGGTCGTCTTATTGCAAAACAAAAATATGGTTGGACAGAAACTAAACAGTTTGCCTTTAGTGAGCTTAAGAGACGCCTTATGTCGGAATCAGCATTAAAGCATCCACATGTTAGTGACTCTGCTCCAAAGTTTATCGTACAAACTGATGCCAGTCAAACAGGTTTAGCTGCTGTGATTTGAACATCCTGTGAAAAAAACACAAACTTTTATTCTTTATCAAAACTTCAAATTCTGCAAAATGTTTACATTGGGCGTTAGAGCTTGTTAAATAACAGTTCGAAATTGAACATGTGAAGGGAAAATGCAATATTCCGAGTGATGTGTTAAGTAAAGCCGATATCATTGACGAAGAGTTCCATTTACCTGTTTTTGCTGTAACTCGATCTTCACTCAAACAATTAGATACAGTTAATAGCGCTCATAATTTAGGAGATATTTCCTGAACCAGTACTTTAGAACTGGCTAGAATGATGGATCCATATATCTGTTTAAGTGACGTTGAAATGTTTATAGCTACAGTAATGACGAACACCGCCGATAGGCCGTGGATAATTATACACTGTGATTTTGTTGGTCTGCTTCCACGAACCCTATCGAGCTATGATGTGATTGTTAAAGATGATCTAACACGATTTGTTTTAGTGTGGCCGCTTAAGTCAGCCACCACAACTACTATTCTCAATAAAATATTTAGTGGTTTGGTCCACCAGCACATTTGCATTGTGATTCCGTGTTTACCTCGGACGCCTTCCAACAGTATTTCAGAGAATGGAATGTGAAATGTTATTGTATGCCAGTGGCGCGCCCTCAGGCTAATCCGATGGAACGTTCCCATATAACATTGAAATCCTCAATGTTAAAAATTGTAGAAAGTGTAGAAATGTCCACTTATGTTTTCAAAGTGCAGACATCGTGTGAACCAGGTATTGGAAAACCAGGCTTCATTTAACGTTTTCTAAATATACATATAGGTGATCCATTTGCGGAGACCTGACTCAATAATGTAGTGTATACGTTGTACAATACATAACGTATCATTTCTACATACAGAACATTCTTATTGTAATTATATGTGCAAAGGAAACCGACCCAACTCACTGTATATCATGTATCTGGGCACACATTTTTTTCACACTGAGTACAGTTCTCAAAAAGTGACAATGCCATTTTGCTATTATGCTGTTGTCTTTAAATACCCAGATTTCAGAAAAATAAAGAATTGTGTGATTTAATCATTTTGTCAAACATTTTATGTTGAATATCTACGGGTATATTCAATTGTCTAATATTTACGTTGAGTAAGTGCAAGACTCTCTTAGCGCTGTCAATGACTGATTTCCTGGCTTCATTTTTTTTTCATTTAGTAACTGAAACACCTTAATACTTTTATCCATTTGTTTATTCCTAATTCTAGGTTTTCAAACCTGAATTTATTCGTACTTCACAATCCAAATATTAATACATTTGCATTTTCTACGTTGTTTCCACAAAGAAATTATTTTGAAAAGGAAATTAAATATGTTTGTAGATTCTGAAAAGAATACTGTTTGGTCTGCATACAGTAACACTAAGATATGGAAAGTGGGTTTTAATACATTAATGTTGATACTGTTACAGTTTTCGTCAGCCAGGTGATGCCAGTGGCAACAGTACGGCGGCTTATAAGTGACACGATTTGGCTAAGGACTATTGCTATCGTCGTCGTCTGTGACGAGGCTGGATGTGTGTCTCTGCCGTTTCGTTTTCAAGCAATATCTTTGTAAAGCTTGCATGTTGTAACTATTGTATACTGAAGTTGTGCCCCTGTAAGTTTTATGTTTGGGGAAAATTTAGTTTTAAAAAAAGTTGTCTCTGAATACCATATATGCCTAATGTATTCCGAAGACTTTCTGAATATTCAGCAGCAGAAATTATTTTATTTCATTGGATAAGTATTCGTTTGTGGGTGTGAGTACTTTGACCAGGGTCTGGCCTCTTGATTGGTTAACAGCTAAGCAAGTTACGCCCATGAGCTTAGCAGGTTGTATCGAGATGCATAGGATTGGTCCAAAGTTACAGTGGAAACACAAAAGGCCATTCTCGTCCCCTGCGAGTTTCTATTATCAATTAACCCACGCGGGTAGACACGGCTCCCTCGTTCTCGCCCTGATATTCCACTATCACAATGGAAGTAGACTATGAATAATAACAAGATTTGTGATCGTTTTTCCCCTCTGACGTCCGTATCTCTGAATTTTAGGACAATCATATTTTTTTATCTACAAATAAATGATGTTGTAGAACGATATAATCATTTTTCATACTGATTGTGTAAACTCTATAATTTTAATTCACGCGAGGATTTTGTTTCAGAAATAGGTTGTTGTTTTTAGACCACCTAGTTATCTTGGCGCACATGTCACATGTCAAAACGCTCGAGTTTCCTAACCGATATTAAAGTCACATACACACCCAAAATTTGGATTTTTCAACTAACTTCGTTTGCCTTGAATTTTGTTTAAAAATTAAAAGAGTCACGTTAGAATAAAAAAAATATTCATTGGGTACAAAGCTTGTACGGACCAGGAGAAATATAGCAGTTATTTGAATTTAACGTAAAGAGGGCAGGCCATATTTGCTCAGAATGACTTTGACCCATCCTCGGTAAATGACCTTGTTTATAACGAACCAACATTTTGAACCGTGTAAGGGGTGTGGCTAACACGGTTGACTAGGAGTGACGTCCCAACAGCCAAAACCTGAGTATGTATTGCGAAATTGGGTCATTGAGGACAGTACTGCGTTTGTAACCAATATCGACAT